>JAUJYZ010000197.1:767500-818591 GCA_033675265.1 Actinostola sp. cb2023 | reverse complement strand
TCCCCAATAGAATGATGGTTGTCTGTACATGATGCTTAGGCTCCCCAATAAAATGATGCGTGTCGGTACATGATGCTTAGGCTCCCTAATAGAATGATGCGTGTCGGTACATGATGCTTAGGCTACCCAATAAAATGATGCGCGTCGGTACATGATGCTTAGGCTCCCCAATAGAATGATGCGTGTCGGTACATGATGCTTAGGCTCCACAATACAATGATGCGTGTCGGTACATGATGCTTAGGCTCCCCAATAAAATGATGCGTGTCGGTACATGATGCTTAGGCTCCCCAATACAATGATGCGCGTCGGTACATGATGCTTAGACTGTCCAATAGAATGATGCGTGACGGCACATATTGCTTACGTTCCTCAATAGAATGATACGCGTCGGTACATGATGCTTAGGCTCCCCAATAGAATGATGCGTGTCGGTACATGATGCTTATGCTCCCCAATACAATGATGCGTGTCGGTACATGATGCTTAGGCTCCTCAATAGAATGATGCGTGTCGGTAAATGATGCTTAGGCTCCCCAATAAAATGATGCGTGTCGGTACATGATGCTTAGGCTCCCCAATAGAATGATGCGTGTCGGTACATGATGCTTATGCTCCCCAATAGAATGATGCGTGTCGGTACATGATGCTTAGGCTCCCCAATAGAATGATGGTTGTCTGTACATGATGCTTAGGCTCCCCAATAAAATGATGCGTGTCGGTACATGATGCTTAGGCTCCCTAATAGAATGATGCGTGTCGGTACATGATGCTTAGGCTACCCCAATAAAATGATGCGCGTCGGTACATGATGCTTAGGCTCCCCAATAAAATGATGCGTGTCGGTACATGATGCTTAAGCTCCCCAATAGAATGATGCGTGTCGGTACATGATGCTTAGGCTCCCCAATAAAATGATGCGTGTCGGTACATGATTCTTAGTCTCCCCAATAGAATGATGCGTGTCGGTACATGATGCTTAGGCTCCCCAATAAAATCATGCGTGACGGTACATGATGCTTAGGCTCCCCAATATAATGATGCGTGTCTGTACATGATGCTTAGGCTCCCCAATACAATGATGCGTGTCGGTACATGATGCTTAGGCTCCCAAATAGAATGATGCGTGTCGGTACATGATGCTTAGGCTCCCCAATACAATGATGCGTGTCGGTACATGATGCTTAGGCTCCCCAATACAATGATGCGTGTCGGTACATGATGCTTATGCTCCCCAATAGAATGATGCGTGTCGGTACATAATGCTTACGTTCCTCAATAGAATGACGCGTGTCGGTACATGATGCTTAGTCTCCCCAATAGAATGATGCGTGTCGGTACACGATGCTTACGTTCCTCAATAGAATGACGCGTGTCGTTACATGATGCTTAGTCTCCCCAATAGAATGATGCGTGTCGGTACATGATGCTTACGTTCCTCAATAGAATGATGGGTGTCGGTACATGATGCTTAGTCTCCCCAATAGAATGATGTGTGTCGGTAGATGATGCTTAGGCTCCCCAATAGAATGATGCGTGTCGGTACACGATGCTTACGTTCCTCAATAGAATAATGGGTGTCGGTACATGATGCTTAGTCTCCCCAATAGAATGATGCGTGTCGGTACATGATGCTTACGTTCCTCAATAGAATGACGCGTGTCGGTACATGATGCTTAGTCTCCCCAATAGAATATTGCGTGTCGGTACATGATGCTTACGTTCCTCAATAGAATGATGGGTGTCGGTACATGATGCTTAGTCTCCCCAATACAATGATGCGTGTCGGTACATGATGTTTAGGCTCCCCAATATAATGATGTGTGTCGGTACATGATGCTTAGGCTCCCCAATATAATGATGCGTTTCGGTACATGATGTTTAGGCTCCCCAATAGGATGATGCGTGTCGGTACATGATGCTTAGGCTCCCCAATAGGATGATGCGTGTCGGTACATGATGCTTAGGCTCCCCAATAGAATGATGCGTGTCGGTACATGATGCTTAGGCTCCCCAATACAATGATGCGTGTCGGTACATGATGCTTAGGCTCCCCAATACAATGATGCGTGTCGGTACATGATGCTTAGGCTCCCCAATAGAATGATGCGTGTCGGGTACATAATGCTTACGTTCCTCAATAGAATGACGCGTGTCGGTACATGATGCTTAGTCTCCCCAATAGAATGATGCGTGTCGGTACACGATGCTTACGTTCCTCAATAGAATGACGCGTGTCGGTACATGATGCTTAGTCTCCCCAATAGAATGATGCGTGTCGGTACATGATGCTTACGTTCCTCAATAGAATGATGGGTGTCGGTACATGATGCTTAGTCTCCCCAATAGAATGATGTGTGTCGGTAGATGATGCTTAGGCTCCCCAATAGAATGATGCGTGTCGGTACACGATGCTTACGTTCCTCAATAGAATAATGGATGTCGGTACATGATGCTTAGTCTCCCCAATAGAATGATGCGTGTCGGTACATGATGCTTACGTTCCTCAATAGAATGACGCGTGTCGGTACATGATGCTTAGTCTCCCCAATAGAATATTGCGTGTCGGTACATGATGCTTACGTTCCTCAATAGAATGATGGGTGTCGGTACATGATGCTTAGTCTCCCCAATACAATGATGCGTGTCGGTACATGATGTTTAGGCTCCGCAATATAATGATGTGTGTCGGTACATGATGCTTAGGCTCCCCAATATAATGATGCGTTTCGGTACATGATGTTTAGGCTCCCCAATAGGATGATGCGTGTCGGTACATGATGCTTAGGCTCCCCAATAGGATGATGCGTGTCGGTACATGATGCTTAGGCTCCCCAATAGAATGATGCGTGTCGGTACATGATGCTTAGGCTCCCCATTACAATGATGCGTGTCGGTACATGATGCTTAGTCTCCCCAATACAATGATGCGTGTCGGTACATGATGCTTAGGCTCCCCAATAGAATGATGCGTGTCGGTACATAATGCTTACGTTCCTCAATAGAATGACGCGTGTCGGTACATGATGCTTAGTCTCCCCAATAGAATGATGCGTGTCGGTACACGATGCTTACGTTCCTCAATAGAATGACGCGTGTCGGTACATGATGCTTAGTCTCCCCAATAGAATGATGCGTGTCGGTACATGATGCTTACGTTCCTCAATAGAATGATGGGTGTCGGTACATGATGCTTAGTCTCCCCAATAGAATGATGTGTGTTGGTAGATGATGCTTAGGCTCCCCAATAGAATGATGCGTGTCGGTACACGATGCTTACGTTCCTCAATAGAATAATGGGTGTCGGTACATGATGCTTAGTCTCCCCAATAGAATGATGCGTGTCGGTACATGATGCTTACGTTCCTCAATAGAATGACGCGTGTCGGTACATGATGCTTAGTCTCCCCAATAGAATATTGCGTGTCGGCACATGATGCTTACATTCCTCAATAGAATGATGGGTGTCAGTACATGATGCTTAGTCTCCCCAATACAATGATGCGTGTCGGTACATGATGTTTAGGCTCCCCAATATAATGATGTGTGTCGGTACATGATGCTTAGGCTCCCCAATATAATGATGCATTTCGGTACATGATGTTTAGGCTCCCCAATAGGATGATGCGTGTCGGTACATGATGCTTAGTCTCCCCAATAGAATGATGCGTGTCGGTACATGATGCTTACGTTCCTCAATAGAATGACGCGTGTCGGTACATGATGCTTAGTCTCCCCAATAGAATATTGCGTGTCGGTACATGATGCTTACGTTCCTCAATAGAATGATGGGTGTCGGTACATGATGCTTAGTCTCCCCAATACAATGATGCGTGTCGGTACATGATGTTTAGGCTCCCCAATATAATGATGTGTGTCGGTACATGATGCTTAGGCTCCCCAATATAATGATGCGTTTCGGTACATGATGTTTAGGCTCCCCAATAGGATGATGCGTGTCGGTACATGATGCTTAGGCTCCCCAATAGGATGATGCGTGTCGGTACATGATGCTTAGGCTCCCCAATAGAATGATGCGTGTCGGTACATGATGCTTAGGCTCCCCAATACAATGATGCGTGTCGGTACACGATGCTTAGGCTCCCCAATACAATGATGCGTGTCGGTACATGATGCTTAGGCTCCCCAATAGAATGATGCGTGTCGGTACATAATGCTTACGTTCCTCAATAGAATGACGCGTGTCGGTACATGATGCTTAGTCTCCCCAATAGAATGATGCGTGTCGGTACACGATGCTTACGTTCCTCAATAGAATGACGCGTGTCGGTACATGATGCTTAGTCTCCCCAATAGAATGATGCGTGTCGGTACATGATGCTTACGTTCCTCAATAGAATGATGGGTGTCGGTACATGATGCTTAGTCTCCCCAATAGAATGATGTGTGTCGGTAGATGATGCTTAGGCTCCCCAATAGAATGATGCGTGTCGGTACACGATGCTTACGTTCCTCAATAGAATAATGGGTGTCGGTACATGATGCTTAGTCTCCCCAATAGAATGATGCGTGTCGTTACATGATGCTTACGTTCCTCAATAGAATGACGCGTGTCGGTACATGATGCTTAGTCTCCCCAATAGAATATTGCGTGTCGGTACATGATGCTTACGTTCCTCAATAGAATGATGGGTGTCGGTACATGATGCTTAGTCTCCCCAATACAATGATGCGTGTCGGTACATGATGTTTAGGCTCCCCAATATAATGATGTGTGTCGGTACATGATGCTTAGGCTCCCCAATATAATGATGCGTTTCGGTACATGATGTTTAGGCTCCCCAATAGGATGATGCGTGTCGGTACATGATGCTTAGGCTCCCCAATAGGATGATGCGTGTCGGTACATGATGCTTAGGCTCCCCAATAGAATGATGCGTGTCGGTACATGATGCTTAGTCTCCCCATTACAATGATGCGTGTCGGTACATGATGCTTAGGCTCCCCAATACAATGATGCGTGTCGGTACATGATGCTTAGGCTCCCCAATAGAATGATGCGTGTCGGTACATAATGCTTACGTTCCTCAATAGAATGACGCGTGTCGGTACATGATGCTTAGTCTCCCCAATAGAATGATGCGTGTCGGTACACGATGCTTACGTTCCTCAATAGAATGACGCGTGTCGGTACATGATGCTTAGTCTCCCCAATAGAATGATGCGTGTCGGTACATGATGCTTACGTTCCTCAATAGAATGATGGGTGTCGGTACATGATGCTTAGTCTCCCCAATAGAATGATGTGTGTCGGTAGATGATGCTTAGGATCCCCAATAGAATGATGCGTGTCGGTACACGATGCTTACGTTCCTCAATAGAATAATGGGTGTCGGTACATGATGCTTAGTCTCCCCAATAGAATGATGCGTGTCGGTACATGATGCTTACGTTCCTCAATAGAATGACGCGTGTCGGTACATGATGCTTAGTCTCCCCAATAGAATATTGCGTGTCGGTACATGATGCTTACATTCCTCAATAGAATGATGGGTGTCGGTACATGATGCTTAGTCTCCCCAATACAATGATGCGTGTCGGTACATGATGTTTAGGCTCCCCAATATAATGATGTGTGTCGGTACATGATGCTTAGGCTCCCCAATATAATGATGCATTTCGGTACATGATGTTTAGGCTCCCCAATAGGATGATGCGTGTCGGTACATGATGCTTAGGCTCCCCAATAGGACGATGCGTGTCGGTACATGATGCTTAGGCTCCCCAATAGAATGATGCGTGTCGGTACATGATGCTTATGCTCCCCAATAGAATGATGCGTGTCGGTACATGATGCTTAGGCTCCCCAATAGAATGATGCGTGTCTGTACATGATGCTTAGGCTCCCCAATAAAATGATGCGTGTCGGTACATGATGCTTAGGCTCCCTAATAGAATGATGCGTGTCGGTACATGATGCTTAGGCTACCCAATAAAATGATGCGCGTCGGTACATGATGCTTAGGCTCCCCAATAAAATGATGCGTGTCGGTACATGATGCTTAAGCTCCCCAATAGAATGATGCGTGTCGGTACATGATGCTTAGGTTCCCCAATAAAATGATGCGTGTCGATCGGTACATGATGCTTAGTCTCCCCAATAGAATGATGCGTGTCGGTACATGATGCTTAGGCTCCCCAATAAAATCATGCGTGACGGTACATGATGCTTAGCCTCCCCAATACAATGATGCGTGTCTGTACATGATGCTTAGTTTCCCCAATACAATGATGCGTGTCGGTACATGATGCTTAGGCTCCCCAATAGAATGATGCGTGTCGGTACATGATGCTTAGGCTCTCCAATAGAATGATGCGTGTCGGTACATGATGCTTAGGCTCCCCAATACAATGATGCGTGTCGGTACATGATGCTTAGGCTCCCCAATAGAATGATGCGTGTCGGTACATGATGCTTAGGCTCCCCAATACAATGATGCGTGTCGGTACACGATGCTTAGGCTCCCCAATACAATGATGCGTGTCGGTACATGATGCTTAGGCTCCCCAATAGAATGATGCGTGTCGGTACATAATGCTTACGTTCCTCAATAGAATGACGCGTGTCGGTACATGATGCTTAGTCTCCCCAATAGAATGATGCGTGTCGGTACACGATGCTTACGTTCCTCAATAGAATGACGCGTGTCGGTACATGATGCTTAGTCTCCCCAATAGAATGATGCGTGTCGGTACATGATGCTTACGTTCCTCAATAGAATGATGGGTGTCGGTACATGATGCTTAGTCTCCCCAATAGAATGATGTGTGTCGGTAGATGATGCTTAGGCTCCCCAATAGAATGATGCGTGTCGGTACACGATGCTTACGTTCCTCAATAGAATAATGGGTGTCGGTACATGATGCTTAGTCTCCCCAATAGAATGATGCGTGTCGTTACATGATGCTTACGTTCCTCAATAGAATGACGCGTGTCGGTACATGATGCTTAGTCTCCCCAATAGAATATTGCGTGTCGGTACATGATGCTTACGTTCCTCAATAGAATGATGGGTGTCGGTACATGATGCTTAGTCTCCCCAATACAATGATGCGTGTCGGTACATGATGTTTAGGCTCCCCAATATAATGATGTGTGTCGGTACATGATGCTTAGGCTCCCCAATATAATGATGCGTTTCGGTACATGATGTTTAGGCTCCCCAATAGGATGATGCGTGTCGGTACATGATGCTTAGGCTCCCCAATAGGATGATGCGTGTCGGTACATGATGCTTAGGCTCCCCAATAGAATGATGCGTGTCGGTACATGATGCTTAGGCTCCCCATTACAATGATGCGTGTCGGTACATGATGCTTAGGCTCCCCAATACAATGATGCGTGTCGGTACATGATGCTTAGGCTCCCCAATAGAATGATGCGTGTCGGTACATAATGCTTACGTTCCTCAATAGAATGACGCGTGTCGGTACATGATGCTTAGTCTCCCCAATAGAATGATGCGTGTCGGTACACGATGCTTACGTTCCTCAATAGAATGACGCGTGTCGGTACATGATGCTTAGTCTCCCCAATAGAATGATGCGTGTCGGTACATGATGCTTACGTTCCTCAATAGAATGATGGGTGTCGGTACATGATGCTTAGTCTCCCCAATAGAATGATGTGTGTCGGTAGATGATGCTTAGGCTCCCCAATAGAATGATGCGTGTCGGTACACGATGCTTACGTTCCTCAATAGAATAATGGGTGTCGGTACATGATGCTTAGTCTCCCCAATAGAATGATGTGTGTCGGTAGATGATGCTTAGGATCCCCAATAGAATGATGCGTGTCGGTACACGATGCTTACGTTCCTCAATAGAATAATGGGTGTCGGTACATGATGCTTAGTCTCCCCAATAGAATGATGCGTGTCGGTACATGATGCTTACGTTCCTCAATAGAATGACGCGTGTCGGTACATGATGCTTAGTCTCCCCAATAGAATATTGCGTGTCGGTACATGATGCTTACATTCCTCAATAGAATGATGGGTGTCGGTACATGATGCTTAGTCTCCCCAATACAATGATGCGTGTCGGTACATGATGTTTAGGCTCCCCAATATAATGATGTGTGTCGGTACATGATGCTTAGGCTCCCCAATATAATGATGCATTTCGGTACATGATGTTTAGGCTCCCCAATAGGATGATGCGTGTCGGTACATGATGCTTAGGCTCCCCAATAGGACGATGCGTGTCGGTACATGATGCTTAGGCTCCCCAATAGAATGATGCGTGTCGGTACATGATGCTTAGGCTCCCCAATAGAATGATGCGTGTCGGTACATGATGCTTAGGCTCCCCAATAGAATGATGCGTGTCTGTACATGATGCTTAGGCTCCCCAATAAAATGATGCGTGTCGGTACATGATGCTTAGGCTCCCCCAATAGAATGATGCGTGTCGGTACATGATGCTTAGGCTCCCCAATAAAATGATGCGCGTCGGTACATGATGCTTAGGCTCCCCAATAAAATGATGCGTGTCGGTACATGATGCTTAGGCTCCCCAATAGAATGATGCGTGTACGGTACATGATGCTTAGGTTCCCCAATAAAATGATGCGTGTCGGTCGGTACATGATGCTTAGTCTCCCCAATAGAATGATGCGTGTCGGTACATGATGCTTAGGCTCCCCAATAAAATCATGCGTGACGGTACATGATGCTTAGCCTCCCCAATACAATGATGCGTGTCTGTACATGATGCTTAGTTTCCCCAATACAATGATGCGTGTCGGTACATGATGCTTAGGCTCCCCAATAGAATGATGCGTGTCGTACATGATGCTTAGGCTCTCCAATAGAATGATGCGTGTCGGTACATGATGCTTAGGCTCCCCAATACAATGATGCGTGTCGGTACATGATGCTTAGGCTCCCCAATAGAATGATGCGTGTCGGTACATGATGCTTAGGCTCCCCAATACAATGATGCGTGTCGGTACACGATGCTTAGGCTCCCCAATACAATGATGCGTGTCGGTACATGATGCTTAGGCTCCCCAATAGAATGATGCGTGTCGGTACATAATGCTTACGTTCCTCAATAGAATGACGCGTGTCGGTACATGATGCTTAGTCTCCCCAATAGAATGATGCGTGTCGGTACACGATGCTTACGTTCCTCAATAGAATGACGCGTGTCGGTACATGATGCTTAGTCTCCCCAATAGAATGATGCGTGTCGGTACATGATGCTTACGTTCCTCAATAGAATGATGGGTGTCGGTACATGATGCTTAGTCTCCCCAATAGAATGATGTGTGTCGGTAGATGATGCTTAGGCTCCCCAATAGAATGATGCGTGTCGGTACACGATGCTTACGTTCCTCAATAGAATAATGGGTGTCGGTACATGATGCTTAGTCTCCCCAATAGAATGATGCGTGTCGTTACATGATGCTTACGTTCCTCAATAGAATGACGCGTGTCGGTACATGATGCTTAGTCTCCCCAATAGAATATTGCGTGTCGGTACATGATGCTTACGTTCCTCAATAGAATGATGGGTGTCGGTACATGATGCTTAGTCTCCCCAATACAATGATGCGTGTCGGTACATGATGTTTAGGCTCCCCAATATAATGATGTGTGTCGGTACATGATGCTTAGGCTCCCCAATATAATGATGCGTTTCGGTACATGATGTTTAGGCTCCCCAATAGGATGATGCGTGTCGGTACATGATGCTTAGGCTCCCCAATAGGATGATGCGTGTCGGTACATGATGCTTAGGCTCCCCAATAGAATGATGCGTGTCGGTACATGATGCTTAGGCTCCCCATTACAATGATGCGTGTCGGTACATGATGCTTAGGCTCCCCAATACAATGATGCGTGTCGGTACATGATGCTTAGGCTCCCCAATAGAATGATGCGTGTCGGTACATAATGCTTACGTTCCTCAATAGAATGACGCGTGTCGGTACATGATGCTTAGTCTCCCCAATAGAATGATGCGTGTCGGTACACGATGCTTACGTTCCTCAATAGAATGACGCGTGTCGGTACATGATGCTTAGTCTCCCCAATAGAATGATGCGTGTCGGTACATGATGCTTACGTTCCTCAATAGAATGATGGGTGTCGGTACATGATGCTTAGTCTCCCCAATAGAATGATGTGTGTCGGTAGATGATGCTTAGGCTCCCCAATAGAATGATGCGTGTCGGTACACGATGCTTACGTTCCTCAATAGAATAATGGGTGTCGGTACATGATGCTTAGTCTCCCCAATAGAATGATGCGTGTCGGTACATGATGCTTACGTTCCTCAATAGAATGACGCGTGTCGGTACATGATGCTTAGTCTCCCCAATAGAATATTGCGTGTCGGTACATGATGCTTACATTCCTCAATAGAATGATGGGTGTCGGTACATGATGCTTAGTCTCCCCAATACAATGATGCGTGTCGGTACATGATGTTTAGGCTCCCCAATATAATGATGTGTGTCGGTACATGATGCTTAGGCTCCCCAATATAATGATGCATTTCGGTACATGATGTTTAGGCTCCCCAATAGGATGATGCGTGTCGGTACATGATGCTTAGGCTCCCCAATAGGACGATGCGATGCGTGTCGGTACATGATGCTTAGGCTCCCCAATAGAATGATGCGTGTCGGTACATGATGCTTATGCTCCCCAATAGAATGATGCGTGTCGGTACATGATGCTTAGGCTCCCCAATAGAATGATGCGTGTCTGTACATGATGCTTAGGCTCCCCAATAAAATGATGCGTGTCGGTACATGATGCTTAGGCTCCCTAATAGAATGATGCGTGTCGGTACATGATGCTTAGGCTACCCAATAAAATGATGCGCGTCGGTACATGATGCTTAGGCTCCCCAATAAAATGATGCGTGTCGGTACATGATGCTTAAGCTCCCCAATAGAATGATGCGTGTCGGTACATGATGCTTAGGTTCCCCAATAAAATGATGCGTGTCGATCGGTACATGATGCTTAGTCTCCCCAATAGAATGATGCGTGTCGGTACATGATGCTTAGGCTCCCCAATAAAATCATGCGTGACGGTACATGATGCTTAGCCTCCCCAATACAATGATGCGTGCGTGTCTGTACATGATGCTTAGTTTCCCCAATACAATGATGCGTGTCGGTACATGATGCTTAGGCTCCCCAATAGAATGATGCGTGTCGGTACATGATGCTTAGGCTCCCCAATACAATGATGCGTGTCGGTACATGATGCTTAGGCTCCCCAATACAATGATGCGTGTCGGTACATGATGCTTAGGCTCCCCAATAGAATGATGCGTGTCGGTACATAATGCTTACGTTCCTCAATAGAATGACGCGTGTCGGTACATGATGCTTAGTCTCCCCAATAGAATGATGCGTGTCGGTACACGATGCTTACGTTCCTCAATAGAATGACGCGTGTCGGTACATGATGCTTAGTCTCCCCAATAGAATGATGCGTGTCGGTACATGATGCTTACGTTCCTCAATAGAATGATGGGTGTCGGTACATGATGCTTAGTCTCCCCAATAGAAGGATGTGTGTCGGTACATGATGCTTAGGCTCCCCAATAGAATGATGCGTGTCGGTACACGATGCTTACGTTCCTCAATAGAATAATGGGTGTCGGTACATGATGCTTAGTCTCCCCAATAGAATGATGCGTGTCGGTACATGATGCTTACGTTCCTCAATAGAATGACGCGTGTCGGTACATGATGCTTAGTCTCCCCAATAGAATATTGCGTGTCGGTACATGATGCTTACGTTCCTCAATAGAATGATGGGTGTCGGTACATGATGCTTAGTCTCCCCAATACAATGATGCGTGTCGGTACATGATGTTTAGGCTCCCCAATATAATGATGTGTGTCGGTACATGATGCTTATGCTCCCCAATAGAATGATGCGTGTCGGTACATGATGCTTAGGCTCCCCAATAGAATGATGCGTGTCTGTACATGATGCTTAGGCTCCCCAATAAAATGATGCGTGTCGGTACATGATGCTTAGGCTCCCTAATAGAATGATGCGTGTAGGTACATGATGCTTAGGCTAGGCTACCCAATAAAATGATGCGCGTCGGTACATGATGCTTAGGCTCCCCAATAAAATGATGCGTGTCGGTACATGATGCTTAATCTCCCCAATAGAATGATGCGTGTCGGTACATGATGCTTAGGTTCCCCAATAAAATGATGCGTGTCGGTACATGATGCTTAGTCTCCCCAATAGAATGATGCGTGTCGTTACATGATGCTTAGGCTCCCCAATAAAATCATGCGTGACGGTACATGATGCTTAGGCTCCCCAATATAATGATGCGTGTCTGTACATGATGCTTAGGCTCCCCAATACAATGATGCGTGTCGGTACATGATGCTTAAGCTCCCCAATAGAATGATGCGTGTCGGTACATGATGCTTAGGCTCCCCAATACAATGATGCGTGTCGGTACATGATGCTTAGGCTCCCCAATACAATGATGCGTGTCGGTACATGATGCTTAGGCTCCCCAATAGAATGATGCGTGTCGGTACATAATGCTTACGTTCCTCAATAGAATGACGCGTGTCGGTACATGATGCTTAGTCTCCCCAATAGAATGATGCGTGTCGGTACACGATGCTTACGTTCCTCAATAGAATGACGCGTGTCGGTACATGATGCTTAGTCTCCCCAATAGAATGATGCGTGTCGGTACATGATGCTTACGTTCCTCAATAGAATGATGGGTGTCGGTACATGATGCTTAGTCTCCCCAATAGAATGATGTGTGTCGGTAGATGATGCTTAGGCTCCCCAATAGAATGATGCGTGTCGGTGCACGATGCTTACGTTCCTCAATAGAATAATGGGTGTCGGTACATGATGCTTAGTCTCCCCAATAGAATGATGCGTGTCGGTACATGATGCTTACGTTCCTCAATAGAATGACGCGTGTCGGTACATGATGCTTAGTCTCCCCAATAGAATATTGCGTGTCGGTACATGATGCTTACGTTCCTCAATAGAATGATGGGTGTCGGTACATGATGCTTAGTCTCCCCAATACAATGATGCGTGTCGGTACATGATGTTTAGGCTCCGCAATATAATGATGTGTGTCGGTACATGATGCTTAGGCTCCCCAATATAATGATGCGTTTCGGTACATGATGTTTAGGCTCCCCAATAGGATGATGCGTGTCGGTACATGATGCTTAGGCTCCCCAATAGGATGATGCGTGTCGGTACATGATGCTTAGGCTCCCCAATAGAATGCGCGTGTCGGTACATGATGCTTAGGCTCCCCAATATAATGATGCGTGTCGGTACATGATACTTAGGCTCCCCAATACAATGATGCGTGTCGGTACATGATGCTTAGGCTCCCCAATATAATGATGCGTGTCGGTACATGATGCTTAGGCTCCCCAATAGGATGATGCGTGTCGGTACATGTTGAATGATTTTCCTTCTGAAATGTTTTAGAATGTTCATCCTCAGGTACCTTACTCTCAGTCTCTTGTCTTGTTTAAATGTCTTTTTCGAATTTCTTCCAACTCTTGAACAACTGCACCCGCTACGTTGGCATCTCTTACGCGATTTTCAGAACCAGTGAGCATGCAACAGCACTTCGAGATCGTGGCTTTGAAATTCTCTCGGTAAATGTCATTGAAGATGAGATAAATAAAAAAGTTGTAGGTGAAACTCATATATTTAAATTGCTGAACACCGATCTTGATAAGTTATCGAGTTTTCCGTGTATTTCCAAAATAGCAACGGCGACAAAAAGCATCGAACTAAAATATAATAGTGTGACAATAACCACGGACATTTTGAAGACTTTCCTGTGTTGTTGTTCTCTTCTTCTCCTGGCCAAGAGTAGTATACACAATGGGGGTTCTGCGACCGGTGGATCACGGTGGATCTGTGGATCCCACCCGGAAGTGACGTAATCGCCAATCTGGGTGCTTCTACAACTTAAAATAGTGACGTCAGAGCCCAAAGCGTGATGTCATAGGACGTAAGAACCAATCAGAGACCGTTTCAGTAACAATAAGAACTCCCGGGAGCGATCCCCCAAAGGTTTTTAGACGTTTTTTTTTTTTTCCAGTTATTTTTTTTTATTTTTTCAGTTCGTGACACAAACAAGTGACGTCAGCACAAATAAACAATAGGGGGATTAACTCCGGTCTGAACCTGCCCATGGAACAACAACAACAACGATGTTTTTCAAATATATTTTTATTCAGAAAACTCACATTAAAATGTTCTAAGCCATGAACTTGTCCATACAAACTTATTTCTATTATAAACTAACTGAGAAATTATAAACACAATGTTTTGATTGACAGTCAATATAACACCCGTCGCTCCAAACAATAGAGATTATTGCCGAAAAGCAATGTTTTTTTTTGCATAATTATAAATGATCAACGAACCACATGAATTATTATAAACAAATACTCAGAGAATACTCATATAAATCAGAATAACAATTATAACAAACTAATAGAAACGTTCAGTATAGATGATTGACCTTGCAATACTTCCCAGCAAGGGTATAGTTCCATCGTTAGTTTCATTTCTATATACATCCACATCTAGGTCAGTATCAATATAATCATTGCAGTTAAAGATGTAGCGTCCAGCCATTTCCAGCCATTGAACACTGACGAAAAGTCGATCCATTCCATTCCAGACTAGTATTCACAGCTCAGAAGTAGAAAATTGAATCTTTCAAACATGTTTCTTTATTAAACATCTTTGATGTGGAAGTTGTTGACAAACGCTTCTCTTACACCGTATTAGTAGGTTACAGTTCACTGAACACATATATTATAGAACTACACAGGAACCCCAACTTATAAAAATGCAAAAATAATACACAGGGATCCCAATTTCAATAGTTTCTGAATAAGTCAGGGTGGGGGTACTTAAAAATCACATAAAATCGGGAATATTTAGTTGTTTTCTAGCATTTAAAACTTTTTTCGGATTACACAGAACATATAGCTTTTAAAAGCTCTAGGTTTAGGTATAGTTCTAGGTCTAGGTCTTGCCTTGGGCTATCGGCTATTTGCTATCAGACTATAGCTATCAGCTATCAGGCTATCGGCTATCAGGCTATCGGCTATCAGGCTATCGGCTATCAGGCTATCGGCTATCAGGCTATTCAGGTCGATGTGGGGTCGATGAGAGGTCGATGAGAGGTCGATGTGGGGTCGATGTGGGGTCGATGTGAGGTCGATGTGAGGTCGATGAGAGGTCGATGTGGGTCGATGTGGGGTCGATGAGAGGTCGATGTGGGGTCGATGAGAGGTCGATGAGAGGTCGATGTTGGGTCGATGTAGGGGCGATGTAGAATCTAGTGTAGACTCTATAGTGTAGATTCTAGTGTAGAATCTAGTGTAGATTCTAGTGTAGAATCTAGTGTAGATTCTAGTTTTGAATCTAGTGTAGATTCTAGTGTAGAATCTAGTGTAGATTCTAGTGTAGATTCTAGTGTAGAATCTAGTGTAGAATCTAGTGTATATTTCATCCTCATTTACTCCTCCTCCTCATTCACTCCTCCTCCTCCTCATTCATTCACTCCTCCTCCTCCTCATTCACTCCTCCTCCTCTTCATTCACTCCTCCTCCTCCTCCTCATTCACTCCTCCTCCTACTCATTCACTCCTCCTCCTACTCATTCACTCCTCCTCCTCCTTATTCACTCCTCCTCCTCCTCATTCACTCCTCCTCCAACTCATTCACTCCTCCTCCTACTCATTCACTCCTCCTCCTACTCATTCACTCCTCCTCCTCCTCCTGCTATTTATTGAGTTATCTGATAGTTTAGCGAGGGGAAAGTAGGAGGAGGAGTGAATGAGGAGGAGGAGGAGTGAATGAGTAGGAGGAGGAGTGAATGAGGAGGAGGAGGAGGAGTGAATGAAGAGGAGGAGGAGGAGTGAATGAGGAGGAGGAGGAGTGAATGAATGAGGAGGACGAGGAGTGGATGAGGAGGAGGAGGAAATGAGGAGGAAATCTACACTAGATTCTACACTAGATTTTACACTAGAATCTACACTAGATTCTACACTAGAATCTACACTAGATTCAAAACTAGAATCTACACTAGATTCTACACTAGAATCTAAACTAGATTCTACACTAGAATCTACACTATAGATTCTACACTAGATTCTACACTAGATTCTACACTAGATTCTACATCGCCCCTACATCGACCCAACATCGACCTCTCATCGACCTCTCATCGACCCCACATCGACCTCTCATCGACCCCACATCGACCCACATCGACCTCTCATCGACCTCACATCGACCTCACATCGACCCCACATCGACCCCACATCGACCTCTCATCGACCTCTCATCGACCCCACATCGACCTGAATAGCCTGATAGCCGATAGCCTGATAGCCGATAGCCTGATAGCCGATAGCCTGATAGCTGATAGCTATAGTCTGATAGCCAATAGCCGATAGCCCAAGGCAAGACCTAGACTTAGAACTATACCTAAACCTAGAGCTTTTAAAAGCTATATGTTCTGTGTAATCCGATATTCCCGATTTTATGTGATTTTTAAGTACCCCCACCCTGACTTATTCAGAAACTATTGAAATTGGGATCCCTGTGTATTATTTTTGCATTTTTATAAGTTGGGGTTCCTGTGTAGTCCTATAATATATGTGTTCAGTGAACTGTAACCTACTAATACGGTGTAAGAGAAGCGTGTGTCAACAACTCCACATCAAAGATGTTAAAGAAACATGTTTGAAAGATTCAATTTTCTACTTCTGAGCTGTGAATACTAGTCTGGAATGGAATGGATCGACTTTTCGTCAGTGTTCAATGGCTGGAAATGGCTGGACGCTACATCTTTAACTGCAATGATTATATTGATACTGACCTAGATGTGGATGTATATAGAAATGAAACTAACGATGGAACTATACCCTTGCTGGGAAGTATTGCAAGGTCAATCATCTATACTGAACGTTTCTATTAGTTTGTTATAATTGTTATTCTGATTTATATGAGTATTCTCTGAGTATTTGTTTATAATAAATCTTGTGGTTCGTTGATCATTTATAATTATGCAAAAAAACAGTGCTTTTCGGCAATAATCTCTATTGTTTGGAGCGACGGGTGTTATATTGACTGACAATCAAAACATTGTGTTTATAATTTCTCAGTTAGTTTATAATAGAAATAAGTTTGTATGGACAAGTTCATGGCTTAGAACATTTTAATGTGAGTTTTCTGAATAAAAACATATTTGAAAAACATCGTTGTTGTTGTTGTTCCATGGGCAGGTTCAGACCGGAGTTAATCCCCCTATTGTTTATTTGTGCTGACGTCACTTGTTTGTGTCACGAACTGAAAAAATAAAAAATAAATAAACTGGGGAAAAAAAAACCGTCTAAAAACCTTTGGGGGATCGCTCCCGGGAGTTCTTATTGTTACTGAAACGGTCTCTGATTGGTTCTTACGTCCTATGACATCACGCTTTGGGCTCTGACGTCACTATTTTAAGTTGTAGAAGCACCCAGATTGGCGATTACGTCACTTCCGGGTGGGATCCACAGATCCACCGTGATCCACCGGTCGCAGAACCCCCATTGTGTATACTACTGCCAAGTCAGACTGGTTTCCTGGTGCTCTCTAACGACGACGTTTGTAGACAATTAAAATGTAAAGAGTGCTTGTGATGGGGAATGTACCAATGTCCAGAGCAATAAGAACATACATGTGGAGTTTATAAGAAAGCATATCATGTGTCCAACAGAAGGTTAAATTGTTTATTTTTAAAAGACGACGATAATACAGTTCAGGTGACGAGATTAGAGCTGAAAAGACCCAAATTCCAGCTATGATGTATTTTAGTCGATATCTACTGAAGCCTCCTCTCAATGGATGAGCCACAGCGTAGAACCGATCGATGGCGATGAAAAGACAACTGTAGAAAGATACAGCAATCGAAACGTCTGGGACGAAAGGTACAAGTTTACACAGAGCAAGTCCAACGTCACCAGTGATGAACCATCGGCTCTTTCCCAAGTTTATCTCTACAACTCTCAAAGGGACAAGAAAAAGAGTTGAGAGAAGATCACTGACCGCCATGTTGGTCACCAAGAAGTTAGTCGTAGTTTTCAGTCGATTGTCTTTGTAGATTGTCCACACGATGAGGGAGTTTCCAACAATGGAGATGAGAAACAAAACGCAGTAAGCCATCGTCTTTGGCAAGCTAGTGGCCATTGCCAAAGTTGGTATTGCATAGAAAACTGTCATTTGACATTGTTGATGGAATATTTGTTAGCATTGGGTTTGAAATTTCCTCCATCCTCTGGACAGTCATCTGGACAGCAAATAAACTCTATGTGCGATCAGGGAGTCCGTAGAAAATTGAGTTGCAGTAATCTAACTCGATAATAGTCTTCCCAGCTTCTTCTGTAATGTAACAATAGTGCACTGATTTGAGTGCAAATGTTTTTTTTATGCGTGTGGTATACATAATCTTTTAGTCCATTGTTTAAGGGCGCTATTATTATTTAATAAACGTAAAGGACCTGGGATGTCTTTTTATTATTAATATTGAATTTAAAGGGGAACTGAAGACAAAATTTATTTTCGCAAGAAAGTTAGATATCCCTTGTACTAGCATTACTTGCGTATTAATTATTGTAATTATTTCTCAGTTATCAACATAATTTACGTTCAATATGGAATATCGTCCGCCATTTTGCCGTTTTTCCGTCGGCTCAGATCTTTTTGTTTGTGACGTCGTTTTAGGGGAATATTAAAATCCGTTCACAACATTCTCTCGGGTACAAGAAAATACAATGTACTTATAATTACTCTATATTGTGACTGCACTTTCCCTTGGGATAGGTGACGTCTATTATGGGGAATAATAATTGGAGTGAGCCGCGATCATTTCAGCGGTAATCTATGTCTTTTTACAATTAAAACTCAGGTTTCTTCTTCATTAAAATAAAAAACAGTTGAAAATTATTTCAGAAAATGATTGTACACATCATTATTATACTACTATTACGTTATTTTACCTTATAAGGTCAAGAGAACTCGAAAAATATGGAGCCGTATTACCATAATTCTAAAAGCCGTATTACCATAGTTCTAAAACCGGTTTCACTGCAAAGTTTTGAACATTTTGTGACGTCAAATCCATTGTCAATAAGAGTACAGACAATGGAAAACAGCTTGCGATTTCTTTTTTACAACAACAAAGTCAAAAAATCATCCAAAAGCAAGGATAAATTTTGAAAGAAAAACCGTTTCAAGCGCGCGCTATGTGTCTGTTATTGTAAAAGAGCGCGCGGACCTTGAAAGGTTTTGAAATAATTATTAGATAAATTTACTCTAAAACGGACAATTATGTTTTCCTTCAAAGTAGTACTGATAAATAACTTATTTGGGGTTTTCCCGTAATACGGGCTGATATTTTACTCGTTACTCGCATTATTCCTCGTCACTTCGGGACTCGGAAAAATACATTCGCAACTCGTAAAATATCAACCCGTATTACGCGAAAAACCCCAAATAAGATCTAATTATCTCTGTTTTTATCGAAAGAGTTTAGGCTTCAGTTCTCCTTTAATCAAATACCTAACTTGTCATTCAAGTTATCATAAAGATCGAGAAAAATTAAATTAAAGTTAATAATAATAATAATAATAATAATAATAATAATAATAATAATAATAATAATAATAATAATAATAATAATAATAATAATAATAACATGTATAATTTTCATCTAGGCCTTAGTATAGGTCAGGCCACACACACACCGGGAACTTCGTGCCCTATACAGCTATTTCAAGAAAGGTTCGTGAAGGTTTTGTTATATCTTGCATCTTGCATACCAAGCCCGAAATGTACTGTGGATCATATGTAGATAATGTCAGCATGCATATGACAGAAGAAAATATGTCCGCCCCATATTGCGAAGACAGAGTTTGGGAAAATTTCCAGAGTTCATATTGTTGTGACCTTTCGCTGATTGCATTCACATCGCCCATAGTGCATTTCGAGCTTGGTATCAGCAAGTTGCAACAAAACCTTCACCAGCTTTTTTTGAAATAGCTGTATATCAATAGATAACTTGTTAATCAATATTTCTTATTAATGAATTTGACGAGAAACTGTCTAGTAACTCGATTAGAGGCGGACAAAAGCTTTGATGTCGATATTTTTCAGTCAGAGAGGAATTGATATTTTACCCATGGGATGATTTAAGACATTTGTTTCAAATCGAATTCGGAAACTTAAATTAAAGAAGGTTTATTCTTACACCTGATTATGATTGATCATGTCTGGAGTTTTCATAAAGTAACAATATTTCATATTGAATCCAATCTCCAATTCCTTGCACAAATCTGTCAGTAGGAAGTCTAATTTCAATAGATCTCATGATTGTAATAGTATAGCTAGTATCATATTGTCATAATCAGCCCATAGGCTAAGCCAAGGCTGATTATAATTAATCTGTCAAGGATAACCCACCGGTCACTGTTTGCACCTGTGCCTTATATTGCTTTCTCCCCGTTCCCCCCAACATCTTCATAATTTATACAACGTTTTACTCTACACATCTATACCCACAAGATTCAACAACTTACAACGATTTGCACTCAAAATGTTAACTAATCACACCAGTCCAGCCACTATAAGTTGCCTTTATTCTCCCTGTACATCTTCTTCACTTCACTGGCCTTCTCCTTTTCCATCCCCACCCTTCCCAGACATCGTACACACGCATTCCTTTTCCATCCCCACCCTTCCCAGACATCGTACACACGCATTCCTTTACCATCCCCACCCTTATCAGACCTCGTACACACTCACGCCTTTTCCATCCACACCCTTCCCAGACATCGTACACACGCATTCCTTTACCATCCCACCCTTCCCATACATCGTATATACACTCACACTTTTACCATCCCCACCCTTATCAGACATTTACACTAACTCCTTTTCCATCCACACCCTTCCCATACATCGTACACACTCACTCCTATTCCATCCCCACCCCGGCTTCCCAGACATCTTACACACTCACTCCTTTTCCATCCCCCGGCCACTCTTCCCGGCTCAGACATCGTATACACTCAAACCTTTGCATCCCTACAAGTGATAAGCTAGTCAATGAATATTCATGCATATATGGCATCTTTCATGTAACCGATGCAAATGTCTTTATCGAGGTTCTTCCAACTCTTGAGAAACTGTCCCCACTACGTTGACATCTCTTACGCGATTTCCATGACCAGTGAGCATGCAACAGCACTTCGAGATCATGGCTTTGAAATTCTCTCGGTAAATGTCATTGAAGATGAGATAAATAAAAAAGTTGTAGGTGAAACTCATGTGTGCTATGAACGACGCAGCGAAGTCTAAATTAATGAAAATAGATCTTGACAACCTATTGAGTTTTCCTCTCGTTTTCAAAACGAAGATAGTATATAATAGCGTGACAATAACCATGGACATTTTCAAAATTTTCCTGTTTAGCTGTTCTCTTCTTTTTCTGGCCAAGTCAGTCTGGTTTCCTGGTGCTCTGTGACGATGAAGCTTGTAGGAAATTAAAATGTAAAGGGTGGTTATAATGGGGATAGGAATATAGATGTTCAGAGCCAAAAGAACATATATGTGGTTCTGAAAAGAAAATCTATCTGTGGACACACAGAATGTCCAGGCATGAAATTTTGCAAGATCAAGATAATACAGATAAGGTGATACGATTAGACCTGAAAAGATCCAAATCCCTGCTATAATGTATTTTAGTCGAGATCTAGTGAAGCCTCCTCTCAATGGATGAGCCACGGCGTAGAACCGATCGATGGCGATGAAAAGACAACTGTAGAAAGATACAGCAGTCGAAACGTCTGGAACGAAAGGTACAAGTTTACACAGAGCAAGTCCAACGTCACCAGTGATGAACCATCTGTTTCCAAAGTTTATCTGCACAACTCTCAAAGGGACAATAAAAAGAGTTGAGAGAAGATCACTGACCGCCATGTTGGCCACCAAGAAGTTAGTCGTAGTTTTCAGTCGATTATCTTTGTAGATTGTCCAAACGATGAGGGAGTTTCCAACAATGGAGATGAGAAACAAAACGCAGTAAGCCATCGTCTCTGGCAAGTGGCCATTGTCATAGTTAGTATTTGAACAACAACTTTCATTCGCCAAATTTGGCGATGAGCTAAGATTTTCCAGCATTGTATTCAGTTGAAATGTTGGCTTGCAATTTGTCTAAAAGACCTGATAGAAATTGCACAGTTTTTAGAAGCTGGCACTAATTTATGGAGAACCGCGTAGCAAGGATTTTTAATTGAATCTGTAGGGACTCAAGCTGTGATTCGCTAAAATAAAGGCCTTGCAATTTGAAAACATTCGCAACAATAGGGAATGGCTTTATGATTAGAGTGCAAACCATATGTCCGTGAAACAGTAGAGTGGTTTTCATTAACCCATGAAACAAACTGTACTAATTAGAGTGTAATTGTCAGATGAACACAATAGAAAACAAAAGAATTAGAGTGAAGTAGTGCTAAATACGCTAAAGTGTATTTCACAGGTTTAGAGTGATTCCAATAAACCTGGGCATTACACCGACATAAACACCGACAGCTAATTAGTAGTGCCCAGGTTTATTGGAATCATTCTATGAAAACAACTCTACTAACTAATTAGTACTAAATAGCACTGACGAAACAATAGAAAACAATGGAGATAACACTATTTAGTACTATTTAGTAATAGTACTATTTCATGGACATATGGTTTGCACTCTAACAAATCGAACATGGTTTTCCATTTCTGTACTCTTTGGCCTAGTTCAGACGTCGTCATGAGCCGTTCTCATTTCAAACAATAGATAATTAATGAGGCGGCTTCTTTTGAAGTAATAAGAATGGCTCTTGGAAAGTACGGCGTTTCAACTAGGCCTTATCGACAATGGATGACGCCATAAAATGTTCAGATCAAGTGGAACAACGAGCGTAGCGAACATTTTCAAAGTTATGGTGTCATCCGTTGTCGATAAGAGTACAGTAAATGGAAAACCATGTTCGATTTGTTTGTTTTTACAACAATATTTACTCAGGAAAGCGGAAAAGGCTCCCAAAACATAGGGCCCCCTAATTCATCAATAATTTCACAAAAATGCTAATAAAAGAATACAAGTAATTATTATTATTTTTTGTTTTTCTTTGTCACGCGCGCGCGCTGTGTATCGTTGTTTGGGCTTCCTGTGGTACTTGTGTGCTGTTCAAATATTCGCTCGAGCGTGTTGGCGTGTTCAAAAACGAACGACCACTGCAGAGTTTGACTCTTTTTTTGTGACAAGGGATGAAACTCTTTTTGACCGCTTTTGAAATAGTGCGTATTTCTACTGCAAATCTACCTTTGATTTGAATGAAATTCCACATACACAATCTTCAATGATGAAACTAAACATTTATTTCAACTTTTAACAAACACATTTCGTAGAAGTTGAAAAAAAAAAAGACATTTAATTGCAGACCTTTCTAATTGCAGTCTTTCGTCGCATCTGCACCGCAACTAGGGCGTCCCGGAAGTTGAGCTATTAACGGAAACACGTCACTCAAACCATGACAACCTGTAACACAGGAAGTGTTTTTTTTGTTATTTTGAAGTGTTTTCCCGCGAACTTTTGTGCATACGTAATTGTTTGCAAAACTGCGAGTCTTTTGTCGAGAACGAAAAAATGATTTGTTATCTTTTTCTATTTTTCTATTTCTAGTTTGGGTCTTTCCTCAACTTTGTAGAGAATGAAGCAATAATAACAGATTGTTTGGGTCTTGTCTCAGCTTTAGAGAACGAGGCGATAATAACAGATTGTTTGGGTCTTGTCTCAGCTTTAGAGAACGTGGCAATAATAACAGATTGTTTGGGTCTTGTCTCAGCTTTAGAGAACGAGGCGATAATGAATACATGCAATAACACATCCTATTTACATTCTAATTCACTGCGTTCAACCGAATGTAAATTATTTACCCTTTAAATTACGAGTAAGACAGACATATACAACAGGTTATATGGTAGGTTCGCTGCGGACCCAGGCAAATAGTTTATTACATTACAAGAAGAGAAAATGAGGTAAGAGAAGGAATCCCTAGTATTGGGCTCTTGATCCATCATGTGCCCCGTTAATCTATCTTTAGAACGGAACGTGATTGGTCAGATCATATAAGGCGAGGTCGCGCAGGCCGTTAAGCACGGCTTTGATATGAAAAGTCAAAAAATTGAGCGAAGAAAATCTTCTCAACTTTCTCGAACATTTTACAAATTTTTACTTCGAAAACTCAATAAAGGATTTTACCAAATTATCCTTTTGGGATTTGACTGAAATCATTGTGAATTTGTGACACTTGAGACGATTCTAAATAGAGGAAAACAGCTTCAGTTTGCCATGTCCTTCGACAGAGAAAACCGATATTAAAAAGTGCAAGGAGTCGTTTTGTTGTAGCCGGCGTCTTGTAGACTTGAGATGGTTGAATTAAATTTTCATGTCCACAATATGGCTGGTGCTTCAAGGTTTTGGTGATGTTGGCTCTTGTAAAGTTTCCTTCGTGTTTTCCAACCTGAGAATAACGCTTGGACTTCGTAATTGTTGAATACAAGTGCCGGTAAGACCACATTAACAATATGGTTTGTTTTCGTGATTGCTTTGACTTTGATCGTTATTTGTAGCACCTTAATTTTGCTCAATGATTCGCCTGAGTATTCGTAAAATCCTTCAATGAGTCTTATACCCCGTTCACACCAAGGCTTAAACATGGTTTAAGGTGGTTTAGGGTTTAGGAAATTATTACAAACGCCATGCAACCTTTGGCACAAAACTGCTGGTAAACTGTCCTTTCTGTTGCACAGTAGAAATTCCAGGTAGTTTGATTCTTGTGATATCAAATGCCCTCGAATTAGAGAAGCGAGAATAAACTCAGTTTAACTAAACAAGGTTTGGTGTGAACGGGGTATTAGAGAATTAAATTGTGGCCTTTTCTCAGAGAGTTGACGATATTGTTTCGTTCAGTTTTGTATTTGTATTCAGTGCAGACTTTGCATGTAAACATCATAGAAATCGTGCGACCACTGCTTTGTTATCTTGGAGCAGAAGCTGCGGTAGTCTATTGCTTTTCTTTTTAATTGCAAAAAATAAAAGGTTTTTGAAAGGAAAAACCAAGGTAAGGTTGAGTATTTTAAAATTCTACAAGTCAAGAGTGGTTGCACGTGCATGGTAACTAAAGCTAAAAATAGCTTCGATCTAAAAATAGAATTAACGGGGCACATGATGGGGTACCATGGATTCCTTCTCTTACCTCATTTTATCTTGATTACAATCATACCACGATAAGCTTTGCCCAAGAAAGGTTTCAAATTTCTGTCTTTGAAAGTCAGAAGTTGCGCAGCAGGAGAACTTATTCCCTTTGTATAAAACCACTGAACTATTAGCGGATTATAACGCATTGATTAGATATCTGAAATCCTTCTGTCAACAGTGCTATTGAATAAACTGATCAAACGACTGTAGCGTATGTGGATTTTCATTTACTGTAACACCGGTCCACAGGCACTGATTTGCTTCCCATTTGCTTATGGGTTTGAAATTACACAGTGTGCCATGAGGGCCAGTCTGAACCTAATTTGGGTACTTTCGGTAGAACCACTTTAAAAGTATTTTAAAAAGAACAATAAATTGAAAACCGGTCAGTATATAAAACATGCAAGACCTCGCTTGCGTGCATATGTACCTGTCTTTGTCTTTTTATTGGTTATCGGTCGTGAGTTTGATTGGCATTTAGTAAAGTAATAGCTAAATATATAGTTGTTTGTTTCTTCGCTTGTCCGCGCGAAATTCAAAGATCGTCGTAGCATGTATGCATGTGCATTTTATGATGCGGATTTTGTACAACTGAGCCGGAATACAAGCCGAACAGACAGATGTGACAAGCCCAAATCAGGTATATAGGTCAGGTAGGTATATGTGCATTATCAGACATCGAAGAAGGTAAATACATCTACAGTAAGCTCCACTAAAAACCCTACGAAACTGCATAATCCCTTAAAGCGGTGGTATGCAATTTCCACCGAGATCTGTGGTATACCACCCAAAACGTTCATGAATTCAACTTTTTCTGAGCGTTTTAAATAAGAAATACAAGGCTTAATTGACAAAAATTGCGCAAAATGTCCTTGTAAATAGTTTGATCGTGGAAGAGCTGGAAAGAAGACGTGTATACGTCTCCACTCCATTTGGATTCTCCCCCGCTGTCGCTACATCATCTGGAGTTGAGTCCGCGTCGAACACCCTAGCTTGGTCTCGGAAGTAAACAGAGTTAGAGTACTTCTTAAGGGACGCGGCCTTTCCAATCCCGTAAGGGCGAGAGGTTGTGTCGCAGCCCAAAACAGCATGAAGAAATAACATGTTGTGGCATACCGCGTGACCGAGCTCCTCCTTCACTTGCTTCATGTTCCACACCTTACTCTGTCTGGAATTCGCCTTAGGCTCCGGTCTGAAATACAAGTCGTATCCATCTGGTCGTGTCAGATAGCAAAGTAAGACAATGAGATCGGTGTCATCGCCGACAAGTACAGTGGGACGCTCTGTGGCAGACTCGACGGCTGTCTTCACTATCAGAACGTCAGCATCGCCCTCTGCTTGGATGGTGTGACAGCCAACTTCCTCTAAAAAGCGGCACAGCAGTGGTAATAAGCCGCTTCTTGTTCTCCGTGTTTGACAGAAAAGCATCTTTCTTGATTGTAACTTTCATCCCATCTGAGAAGGTGACGGTTGCGCTCGCCTTTCCTGCTGAGCGCCTCTGATGCGTCATACTCTTTGTGGAGGCCTGGTTGTCGTAGCCATCAAACACAACTACCGTTTGGTTTCCATACTTCCGTAGCACGTACTGGCAGTATATGCGGCAAACCTCTTGGTATTTGACTTGCCGTGGCCACGGAACTCGGTGAAGAAGAGCGCCGCCGTCAAGGACATACTGGACGTTGCCTGATGGCCCTGATCTAGCATCGGATGATAGCTTTGTCCATAAAGCATCTGCAAGCGTTGCCTTTTGGGGCTGGTGTAGGGTCACAGGAGTATCGAAAAGCACCGTTGGGTAGCTGCACAGTTCGTATCTGAAGACCTCTTCTAAGTCATTGGCAGTATTGCAAGCGTTGGATTAAAAGTTGTGGATCCACGTGTACTCTGTCGTCTTCTATTCTTATTGATGACCTTGCTGCAAGTGTTACAGATTGCTCTTTCCGCTTGAACGAGTATGTGGCAACTGACTCCCCGGCCATTGAAGACAAGATCTTCTCTCCTTTAGCCCGAGCCTCATCAACGTCGACTGACTCCTCAGCATTGACAGCAGTCATGATGTTCTTGAGAACTGGATCTGGTGCGAACGGGTTTTTGCCATGGATTAGCGTCTTCAGAATTACAATGGCATCGTCCATGTCTCGCTTCTGTCTAGACTTCGTCATATCTTTGTTTTGCTCACTGGAGTCGTACTGGACACCTGTCAGCTCTTGCATAGCGCAGTTGGTCTCAGCACATGCTGGCATCGATAACAACCAGGTAAGCCGTTGTCGTTCGGTCATACCGCTACCCCGCGTCAGGCCACCAGTCGTCTTCAGGCTCCTCATGAGGACTTGCTCGATGATAAGGTCGGTCGATAACCCTGCCCATAAGCGCTCGATCCTCCTCACCACATGGTAGCCAGATACGAACTCTTGGTAGACTTCAGGATTCTCACTCTTAAGGCTCTTCATGGACTGGAGGTACAAGTATGCGCACTTGGTGTATAGGTGGTTGTGACCGGATGCAGCAAAGTATGGCAACATTTGTGATACCACTTGCAGATGCAGCTCCCAGTTTGCGGTGCGTTCAGCTTTGATAAACGTGCGCAATATGTCTATCATTTCCATATACTGTAGCCAGAGTGCAGATGTTCGACTGGCAGCTTTACTGTTATCTCGTTCTTTGCTAACGCGACCTCGAATTGTGTTTAGGACATCTGACGTACTGACTTCTTCTACCGTCTTCGTATTCTCCATGAGGTCTGTATACAGACTCTTTGCCTCATAAACCGACTCCTGACCATTGTTGCTTTCAGCACCAGCAGGTTCGGTTGTACTCTTGTCAGCTATGAATATGAATATTAGACAAAATTCGTATTTATTCTAGCATTGTGGTTGATAGTGAGTTTTAACGCAAAACTTACTGATGGGATCGCTCTCTTCTGTGGGCGGGGCAGTGATATTGGCAGGGCGCTCTTCGTGCGCTCCTTTATTTCAATAAAAGAAAACGAGTTAGTTGATGCTTTTACCATGGCATGTCTACAAAATCAATTTCAGACAAATATGTGATCATATATACTAAACAATCAACATACCCCGCTGAATGGGTCCAGTGTCTGGTAGAGGATCATCATGGTCGCAGTGAGTGGAAATCTCCATCTCCTCTAACGATGATTCGCCTGTAGAGTACAAGAATGATGAGCCACAATTATTCAGGATATTATTGAATAATAAGAGTCACTTAACTAGTAAACTATCAGGACAGAGGCTATACCTGTAGTTTGTACATGAGGTATCGGTGCTCCCAGTGCAGCCGAGTACAGCATTGCATTCAGAGCGGCATCGACGATCAGATGACCACGGACCGCACGCGCTACCGCCTTCCCGGTCAACATATGCTCAACGGCATTTGGTGCGTAAATCAACTCCAACAATTCTTTCAGCCCCGAGCCCGCCATGAGGTGACCTATGCTTCCAAGGAAACTCATTTGAGTGTGGAATCCTCCAAGGCGCACGATAATCCTGCGTAACACACTGTTAGCGGTTTCAGTGTTGATCAGACAGAAAGCCTTCCACCACAGAGGCTGATCAAACGTGATGATAGGGTAGGCGATGCTGTGCTCCTGCGCGTACTTTGACACAAATTGCAAGGTGGAATTTATACAGGTGGTGTCGCTGAGGCTCATGTCGATCATCGGTAGAAACGAGATGGACGACTGGCCCTTGTGGTCTCCCTTGTGCACGGTTTGCATCAATCCGGCCCAACCTGGACGAGTCACTCCAAACAGCAGGGACGTTTTCCATAGTATATCTAGATTTGCTGTTGGGTCCTCTACCCTTGTAACAGCAATATTTTCAAACTCGAGTTCTAGGCTGGTCAGTCTTGGATGAGACGGCGGATGAATTTCGACCTTTCCTGCCGTTGTGATTTCTTGAGCTAAACTGACCATCCTTCTTGGCACACTGCGGAGTCGTCTCGTGCCCGGCGTTATGTTGGCTATCATTCCCATCCCGTTATTTCCATCGAGAGTGCGCAGGTTGTGATCAACATTGTCTGCTACATATTGTACGAACTCTCCCCCATAGTCTGGAATTTCTGTCCCCTGGTCCACCGCTGCGTTCTGGTTATACAATAGCACTCCTTGGTAAGAGGAACAGAAGCCAAGCCGATGAAGCGTATCTATCAGAAAACGGGACGCGAAGCTGTGGTGAAGCTGTACAGCTAAACCAACCTGTAATGGTACAAGGATCACACGTGGCCGCGCTGACTGGACTATTACCTGCCCAATGGATGCTAATTTGATGGCGGCATTTTTACCAACTAAAATGCCCTCCAGAAACAACTTACGTGTTAGGGGCAGATAATCAACATGCTTCTGGACTTCAGTTTCGATTAAAGGATAATTCTTGTTGGACGTTTCAACAAGTTTAATGTCACTCCTTATCAGCTTAGCTGCAGGTTTTATAATGTTCAGCTTCTCTTGCTCTGGATCAGCATGGTCTTTTTGGTGCAAGTGAAACTCCTCTAGAATGGACGCTGCATTTCTTCTAAATGTATGTCATTTGGCTTTCCGTTTATGTTTGTGATAATGATGTTCTCGCCAAAATGCTCTTCAATCTTGGCTTTCATATAGCGGTTGCTATACGCACTACTGGCTGATTCGCCTAGATACCCCCGCATTGTTTCCACTAAATCGGAAACTGTCATTTGTTCATCATCGTTTTCCTGTAAATACCGCTCAACTTTCAGAAAAGCGTCATTTGTTTCTTGGTCTTGTGGGCGTCCGATTTTTCTTTTCTTGCTTTCTGGCTGATCAGAGAAAAACTGCCTCGGCATTTGCATTTTCGTTCTGAAGTGAGTGCTGCATGTGTGATGGTAAATAGCATCGGCCGCTGGCAGATCATTAACATGCAAGACTCTTGCACGCACCACCTCAGCCCAGGCATCTCCTCTCACCTCGCATGCACTCATCACGCTCTCCTGGATGTCCAGCGTTCTCACCCTATACACCTCTCTCGATCTTTTCCTTTCCTCCTCCGCGTCGATTTCGGTTCCACAAAAAAAGCAGCCAGTCTTGAAGTCAAACGGCCGTTGCGAACTGCGTTCCTGCGAACGGAGCAATCGTGGGGTGTGACCGGCTTCTTCCTCTGGCCTCTTGGATTTTTTAATACTACTCGGGCGACAATAATTACGGCGGCAATCCTTGTGTACCATGTGCAGTAAGAATTGTGTCTCCTCTCTCTTGACACGTCCGGTTTACACCTTCACTACCTTTATGGGTGAGAGCTATTCTATCGTTATGAACATTTGGCTTGCAAATTGCACAAGAGTTACACTGCTCGTCCATTTTTAGATTCCCTTTTGCCTATAAATATTAAAACATCAATACTAAAATCAGGATGTTGTGTCTGTATCCACTTTGAAACACAATTTGGCAGCTAAACGGTTAGTATGCAAAAGAAAATTCCTCCTAGATTTAGTTTTTCTCAGTATTTTTGGGAAAGCTAAACTAGCCTTAAATAGAAGATTCTCAAGCATGCAGTAAGGTAGGATTAAAATGTCTGAAATTATTTAGCTTGTTTAAATTATTTGGCATGCAAGAGTTCATTTTGTCGCAGCACGATTAGATAGGAAAATTCCAGTAAACTTGCATTGTAGATTAGGAATTAGACTTCAGAAATAATACCCGAAAGTATGTAAGTATTTTAAAAGGGGTTACTTACCTAAATAAAAAGCAGCAAGGATTAAAAATGTCAAGGAACTGTTCTTTGAGAATAAACACCAACCTGTAGCACGACTGAGATAAGAATTCCCGTGTGAAACATCTGATGGCGCCAGGTAGTTTTGTCATCAACTTTCTCGGTGTCTAGTCATCTGTGTTTTGTCTATGGGCACGGAAATATTTTTCTTTACTCTATTACTTTTTTCTAGAAGTTTGAACTTTCAATTTGAACTTTTTGTGTTTTTTTTTCCCCTTTAGCTAAGAATTTACCCTCATAATAATAATGACACTTTATTCAAACACTAAACAATATTTGAAAAGGAGAAACTTTGAGGTTAACCCTATGTGCAAGTATCCTTTACACTACAAATAAATAAAAATATAGTTATCGTAAGCTTATAAGCTTATCGTTACGTTCTGCGAGTAACTGAGGCGACAAATACGGTTATACGCATGAGGACCGGCTTTATATACACAGTATTCCGGGCGAAAAAACTTTGAAGATTCTAGATAATATTGCATTTTACATTACAAATGATAAAAAGAAGCCATTTGTTTCCATTATTATAAATTTTATTTATTTAAATCGGCTTTCTAAGTCGGTATTCCAAAGATCGATGGCCAGCCTCGTTTCCATGCAGTCGAAGAGCCGATACTCAACTGCTCCAAATAAATCCCGTTTTTCAACATTTTCCCATAATGGGACTCTTGGGGACCACTCCTTTTCCATCCCCACCCTTCACAGACATCGTGCACATTCACTCCTTTTCCATCGGCTACCCTTCACAGATCGACATCGCACACATTCACTCCTTTTCCATCCCCATCCTTCACAGACATCGTGCAAATAGATTAGGTTTCCGGAGACTATCGAGAAGCTAGTGGAACACTAAACAATCAACTTCACACGCGGTGAATGTTTAATTTTGAAGGTGATTACGAAACGAAACGTAAACATTGACAATTTACTGCAATGCTTTGTTTTGTATTTTACGGTTTTTCGTTTTGTTTACAATTGTTAGTTTTAAAATCACTGAAAACAAACAACTTAATTGTCATAATTCAGGGCCGTCGCCGCCAGTACGGTTGCTCCGGTTTCAACCGGAACACTTTTTGAATCAAACAGTTTCAATTTATTTACATTTTTAATTATTCGGATGCTTTTTATGAAAAACAAAGTTTGAAAACCGGACCACTCAAAAACTGACCGAACCACTCAAACACTGGCGGCTACGGCCTTGTAATTATGTGGGGTTTTTTCTTCGTTTAGCCTGGTCTAAAGAACGAGAAATAACAACTGAGCAAATATATATTTTTCTCAGGAAGACTGAATTAACGAAAGTACTTCTCTGGATTATACTTTAATGTCGCTAAGGCGGCAAATTTCATTGTTTAATAATAAAGACAATAGTATAATCTCGGGACTAGTGCTGTGTATTTGCCCTTGGAAACTGGATGTACCTCAAAACTTCATATTCGAATATTTGTTCTTCGGACTTCCAGCTGTTTCCTCGGGCAAATATCACAGCATATAGTCCCTCGATGGAACTACTCAGTTTATACACCTATTCCAAATATCGTTGTCCGGGCCGAAAGCAACAAGCAAGAAGCTGACGACCGCAAAGGACTTTTTGGAATAGGCTAGGTGATCTAAATGTCTTTATGTATTCTATAAATGTCTTTATTGAATTTCTTCCAAATCTTGACCAACTGTCCCCGCTACGTTGACATCTCTTACGCGATTTTCAGCACCAGTGAGCATGCAACTGCACTTCGAAATCATGGCTTTAAAATTATCTCGGTAAATGTCGTTGAAGATGAGATAAATAAAAAAGTTGTAGGTGAAACTCATGTGTGCTATGAATGACGCAGCGAAGTTTAAATTGTTGATCGCACATCTTGACAAGCTATTGAGTTTTCCTCTCGTTTTCAAAACAAAGACAGTGCTGAAAAACAGCCAGGTAGTATATAATAGCGTGACAATAACCATGGACATTTTCAAAATTTTCCTGTTTAGCTGTTCTCTTCTTTTTCTGGCCAAGTCAGTCTGGTTTCCTGGTGCTCTGTGACGATGAAGCTTGTAGGAAATTAAAATGTAAAGGGTGGTTATAATGGGGATAGGAATATAGATGTTCAGAGCCAAAAGAACATATATGTGGTTCTGAAAAGAAAATCTATCTGTGGACACACAGAATGTCCAGTCTTGAATTTTTGCAAGATCGAGAAAATACAGATAAGGTGATACGATTAGACCTGAATAGATCCAAATCCCTGGTATGATGTATTTTAGTCGAGATCTAGTGAAGCCTCCTCTCAATGGATGAGCCACGGCGTAGAACCGATCGATGGCGATGAAAAGACAACTGTAGAAAGATACAGAAGTCGAAACGTCTGGGGCGAAAGGTACAAGTTTACACAAAGCAAGTCCAACGTCACCAGTGATGAACCATCTGTTTCCAAAGTTTATCTGCACAACTCTCAACGGGACAAGAAAAAGAGTTGAGAGAAGATCACTGACCGCCATGTTGGCCACCAAGAAGTTAGTCGTAGTTTTCAATCGATTGTCTTTGTAGATTGTCCACACGATGAGGGAGTTTCCAACAATGGAGATGAGAAACAAAACGCAGTAAGCCATCGTCTTTGGCAAGTGGCCATTGTCAAAGTTAGTATTTGAACAACAACTTTCATTCGTCAAATTTGGCGATGAGCTAAGATTTTCCAGCATTGTGTTCAGTTGAAATGTTGGCTTGCAATTTGTCTGAAAGACCCGATAGGAATTGCACAGTTTTTATAAGCTGGCACTAATTTATGAAGAACCGTAGCAAGGTTTTTTAATTGAATCTGTCAGAGGGGCTGTGAATGGTTAAAAATGAAGGCCTTTGCAAATTGAGAACATTCCGCATCAATAGGGAATGATTGATGAAAGCAAACCGATAATCAACGTACATGTTGTCTAATGAGCAGCTTACAGGTGTTATTGGTCAACGTAATGTTTACAAACATTGTTCAAGTTGCAAACCATTATTTTTACAATGGGTTTTGTCACCCTGCTTTGTTAATCAGCCTTTGCACTACAATGGTTTTACGTCACATTACGCGGCTCTACTATACAGCTGTCAATCAATTGAAAACTTCGTAGTGTACATGTAAGACATTTATTTGTAAATGAAAATCGGTTATTTTGGCCGCTTTTCTGTCTGTTTTCTCCAGTCTAACAATATCTAAGTTCATTGGCTCCAGAGTTTTCTATTATTGAGTTGTTTTTCGATTGGATACGTATAGTTGTGTTTTGAAAAGTAGCTGCCATTTTCCTTCCCTAGAGCCAGAACTGTTACCATATCATTGAACTAACTGAACAGCTGTGATGTGATTGGCTGATTTTAATTAGTCAAACCTTGCATTGTTTTCCAGCCAATCACTTTCTCCTTTCTTTCTAGGGTTAACGCTCAGAAGAACTTTATATGGCTGCAGTAGCGCTGCGCGGCGGTTCTAAAAATAGGTCGCGTAATAGATGCATGACTCAGACAAGGATCATGCAACTGTAATCGTACTGAAAAGAGCACGGAGAAACCTACATTTTATCATGCAAACACTGCTTATTTTCAAAACAATTGTCAGTAAAAAAAAAAACCTAACAAAATCGGACTGAAGGATATGAAAAATTTGGTTGGTTTGTCTGAGTTGTGACGTCACTAATGCGCTTCGCTATTTCTATCAGCTAGTCACTAGTGCTATGCAGCCTCCTCGTATTATTTAATTATACATTATTTGTTTTTAAATGTTTTTACAACTGTTTTCAGAAACGTTGTCCAATGTGAATAGTAAAATATAAAAAGGAATAATTAGCACCATTATTTAAATATGTACTATACGCTCGCGCAAATTAATAGAAAGTCAAAACTCACTCTCGCTCAAAATAATGGAAAAATTAAATATAATAATAATCAAAGTAATACAAAACGGCCGTTTGTGTGAAGGAGATTTGGTTGCGAGATGATGTAAGTCTTTGCAAATATCAAAACCTTGGAAATTCGTTGAAATTTGTACATTTGCAAATAATTTCCAATGAATTTCCAAGGTTTGAAGAGTACGCGTTTTGTTTCAGTGAAACACGGTGTTTTGGAGCTCATTTTTGGTCCACTAGACCCCAATCCCCATCGGTTCAATCAATAGGAGAGTTAGTTCAATAATAGGCGACTTGGTCACCGACGTGGCCCCAATCCTTTTAAATTGAACAGCAGTGTCGAAATGAACTCCAGAAATGAAAAGAGCAGCTCGAAATGGGGAGTTTGCAGGTGTTGCGTGACATGTTAAATTTTAATCCAACAAAAACAAAAACATAATATTTGAAAAGAGCACACCAAAATTAGCAAAAGTAGAAATTTTGAAGTAATTTCGATGAATAAAGCGAAAGTTATGAGCAACCGAAGTTGGCTTTTTTCTTAAGAAACGTACGGTGGTGGGCAAGCTACTTTTTGCTAATTTTGGTGTGCTCTTTTCAAATGTTATATTTTTGTTTTTAATTTGTTGGATTAAAATTTAAAATGTCACGCAACACCTGCAAAGTCCCCATTAGTAAAAGGGCGAAGTTTCAGCGCATAATGTCTGACACAGGAAATTCCCCCCGGGGGGGGGGGGGGGGGGGGGGGTACTCCCCTATATACGCTATACGGGTATGTGCCACGGGATAGGGTATGGTTTTTGAGCTCCCAGGTCTGGGGTAGGGTATCATTTTTTACCTTTTTAGTCTGGGATAGGGTACGTTTTGGTCTGGGATAGGGTATGGTTTCCGCAATAATGCCACTATCAGTCGCTATCAATTTACATATCCCTTAGCACGCTTTCAATTAAACAAAAGAGCTCTATTAGAGGTGATCAGGAAACGTTTATTTAAAACAGTCTGTTTTTTTGTCATTATGTCAGCAACACTCCATTGTTGAAACGATTAGTTTGATGTCCATCATTTCCGGAACTTCAGTTGTGTTTGAGCGACGAAGGAAAATCAAAATTTAAACTGCAACAATTACATTCACTAGAATTAGCCGTCTAATTATAGCAATTAAACGTGCAATTCATGTTGTCTTTGGCACGGCTTCAGTTGATTCCATTCGGCGTACAGAAGGATTCCTGGTGCGGCACTGAAACCCAAGAGTTGTGATCTGACTTCTCAGCCTCCTTGCCTTACTTGAAGTAAGAGACACTTCTAGCTCTACAGGGACGTTTATCCCTCCACCATATTGCCATCTACCTTTGGGATCGTTAAATGGCTGACCTGTGACAGTGCTACAAAGTAAGTGAGAGCGCAAATTAATTGTCTTTAAAGTGATTATTAATCCCATTAATATAAATCTAGACTCGGGATCAGCGGACACGGGGGGTACTAGCAGTACAAGTTTGTACTAAGGTATTGAGTAATTTGCACGCGCTATGCGTCATAGTCAGGCACGTGCCTTTATCAGTATTACAACACGCGCAGTATACCGATTTAGCCACTCTTCTCAGTATTCGACTGTCTCTCTGTCTGATCTGAGGGTTTAGTACAAATTTATACTCTGTTGACACGTGGCAAGCAAAACCGAGATCTGGTCAGATCTGGCCCCAGATCTGGCACATACATAAGAAAATCAAACTATATATCAAGGTAATGAAAATGACCTACCATTTCAAATCAGTGTTTAGGGTCCATAAAGGGTTTACAAGCTCACGTTGAAGATGGCCCAGTTGACCTCTACTGTCATAGACCTTGAAAGCGCGACCTTTAGCTCCAATATTTTTAGTTACCATAAACTCTTCACCAATCCCAACCTCAAACGAACATTCGTGGTATCCTTTAACAACGCAATGGATAGTAATCTTTACAGCCTCGCCGTTTTCTGTTCTGGCTTGCGTTGACAACATTTTAACTCAGCGTAACCTCAGATTGATCGGAGCATACCCAGAAATCAGAGACATGCCTGGTCGCGCAGCTCATTATTCATAAGCTTTTCGTACATTTACATATCAAAGACAAATGGTAGAAATGTATGGCAAAACATAGAAAATCAGAAATATCTGAAGAACTAAACTTCGGATGCAAACTCCCGATAGCTAATTCACAAGTTTAATGTTTTGGGTGCTCGAATCGAGTACACTTCTTACAATCAAGCGAAAATAAAGTATGACAAAATCGATTTCAAAAATCGCTCTCTCAACAACATCTCACCTCTATCATTTACTGTAAAAGGCCGCCAAATTGAGTAAATTCCTAAAAGTTGGAGTCCGGTAGCAGCTTCGTCGTGCGTGGTACACACTTTCCCGATAGCCAGTTCGAAAGGACGTCATCTAAACTCACAGAATATCACACTTGTTTGGCCATAAATTCCACTTCTAATATGACAAAGTCCAGCCAAAGATAAGCTAAATTCCACTTTCGCCAATACAGAAGCATACTGAGTAAATATACTGTTTTCACCGTTGTTTTTCACTCGGTAAACGCTTCTGTCAAGATTATTTGGATCGCCATGTTTACATAAGTAGCCTGGCCTGTTAGATTACACAGGAAACCCAGAGATCGTTAGCTGAGTTAGGCTCAAAAAGCGAGAAATAGGAGAGACGATGGAGGGGAGGGGGTTCAACTTTGGGCTTCCTGTGGTAAATACCATTTTCGCATCTTTTTGCTAAATTTGCAATTATTTTAAAATGTAGAGGCTGTATGATCAAGATCGCTTCACACTATTAGTTTGTGATTCAGATTTCACATAGTTTACATGAATTTGAGCATAATCTTTTGATTCTGGGTAACTCCGCTGACACAAATAATCGTAGACGCAAAATGTCTCTGATTTCTGGCAATGATTGATTAATTCCGACACTTTGGATTACGCATGCATAAAAGGGTATTGGAGCAAAAACGGATATTGTTTCACCATTGTTGTTTCAGTTAATGTTAATCATTAATTTGAGTGGTTCAATTGTATGGGTTAATTATAACGTACATTACAATATACAGAGGGAAAATAAAGGATTCTATGGTTTGGAATCGAACTGAAATCAACCATACAACTTCCTACTCATAGGCTACTCATATGTTTCACTGTTTCATGTTAAAAGCAGTTTTTTGCACTTCAAACAATTAATAATTGACAACAAATTACAAGTAATTTAATCAACAAAAAAGCCCGGCAAAAAAGCAAACCATTGTTGCTTCTGCGCTTTTCGTGCAAGTTTGTCTCTGTTTTTGTCATTTGTTTTAACTTTTTTTAGCCGCCTTTTCGCAAAAAAAAATATTGTTATCACTTCAAGTTTTTGACTGACAGTTTTTGTAAACGAAATAATTGTATTAATATTATGTTCACTGCTAAATTATTAGAGTTACAAACATGGGAAAAGACAACCGAGGCATTACTAGAGGGAAATGTATGGTATGTTCTTGCGAAGAATTCGAAAGTAGCTCAGTGCGCTGTGACTACTGTGCACATACACCAATGGAGCACATTGAACTTACCCAAAACCATGAACAGCAAAACCAGGCTAGGAAGAGATTCAATCCATGGCCGAGCCCGCCGAGCCACCCCAAACTGAGCAAATGATAGAAGATGCTCATCTCATTGCCATCCCAGATGACGAGGAAAATACTGATATCGACGAACGTCCAAGTGAAGATGTCCCCATCATTGAAGACTGTGAAGATGGCATCAGTGCAGATACCATTGATGATGATATTATGAGGAAGTTACAAAATCGTGCCGATACGATGGCCTCGGAAACAGAGGGAATCAAGGTTCGTAGATTCGAAATGAAAAGAGAAGGGGAAAAAATTGTTGCCTTTTGCAATGCTTGTAGCATCACAATTTGTACAGGCGAAGTCCATCAAGGGCTCAATTTTCTGAAGCAACATATGACAACCCAAAGTCAGAAAATGAACACAGAAATTGCTCACGCCAGGGATAATAAAATTCCTCTTTCTGTACGTAAAATGTTCAACCTGGTTGAAAAACAATATCCATTGGTGTTCGTTGTCCAGAAGAATTGTGCTGTTTGCCGTACCTGTGGTACAAAAATTTCACTGTTGCATAAAGTAGGATTAAGTAACATAAAGCAACACGTGGAAAGCAGTGCCCACAAACGGCTTGTTGCCAAATCAGGAGCTTCAGGATCAAAGGTCATAACATCATTTTTTAGCTCTCAGAAAGAGCAAGCAACTGACTGAACAAGAACTGGAAAGCAACTTTGCCAGGGGTTTTATAAAAACAGTTATGTATATAAAACAGCGGACAGATTAACTGTGAATGTAAATACCAAACTTCTCTTAAACAGTGCAAAACCAGGAGAAGATCAAGGTCAGGTTTCTTGGTTTCCGGAACCATTCTTTGTGTTTAGAAAAGAGTGTCCAAATGGCAACACCGAAATAAAGGGGACCTATCGCAGTCCTCATTGTTTAAGAAGTGCCGATGCAAATACTTTCAATGATGACATGTGTTCTGCTTGTAGCAACATACCGAAGTTGCAATCCTTTAAAAGGCGTTTGCTTTTACGTTATGAAAAAAGCGGAGATGGTGAGAGAGATATAACTAAAGTACGCAACGACTACCTTTCTATCGACGAAATGAAGGGTAAATTGAAGAAACAGAGTGAAGAACTTGATAATAAAGACTCAACAATTTTTTTTATGTCATCTAAAAATTTGAGGTTACAAATTCGTTCAAGAAATCTGAAAGAAAAACTTGTCGAATATGCTAGACGTGGCTCAATGAAAGCTGTATGCTACAATCTTCAAAAAGCGGCTGATTGTGGTATACTTGATGACAAGAACACTTTGAAGAGTTTGCTAGAAACAGTGTCAAAGAATTTCCATGTCGAAAAAAATGGAAAGCGTTACCAACCGCCATTTAAATTATTCATGGCAGTATTGCTGTTATGGGGTGGTCCAAGAATTGCAACCTTTGTTGCTTTGAATCTTGGAGGCCCCGAAATTCACTCAATATATCGATGGAGGAACGAGCATTGCGTGAACCTTGAAGTAGGTATCAAAGATGACAATTTCAAAAAGTTACGTTTGCTGTACAAAGAAGCGATGAGCAGAATTAAGTCAAGTTGCGTACCTGTGTTGGCTGCCGAGGATGAGACAGGTATCATTGGCCACGTCACCTACAACCAACGCAGTGATGAGCTACTCGGATTTTGTGGAGTGCAAGGACCAAATCACAAATGCTTAGATGACTTCATAGTTGTTGTAGGAGATGGCGAACAAGGCTACAATACCATCATTAACGCCTTTCAGCAGTACAAGATCGGTTCGTATGGCACTAGCAATTTTGATAAACCCACTACACCCTCATCTTCCTCGTATAGCAGTCCTCACAATGCCTACTTGCAATAAGTTCGACCACATGTTCGTGTATCGCCAGTGGCAGGAGGTAGAGCGCCTCTATGATCAGGAACTGAAGGCCATTATTGGGCCTTTAATAGGCCACAGTTCAGATGGAGACTCCAGGAGAAGAAAAATCATGGTTCAGCTCGCGACAGTTGTTGATGGATATAGATTCAGACCTATTCCTCGCCATCATGGTTTCGTCTTCTCCTGCAGGAAGGAGGAAACAGAGACGGGGTATGTCATCCACGACATGTGCGACCAAGACTACATCCATAATCACAAGAAGCTACTGAACCCTCTTGATCACGTTTCTCGTGTGATCATGATGGGTCCTTATCTTGTCCACATGAATCATTTACAGATGGTTTATGATACATTCCCTATCTGTGATCATGGCCTGGGACTGGGCGACATACAACGGCGAGACAGACAAAACTGGAGGTCTGCCCAGAAGTTAACATTCCCGAAAGTGCGTCGATGTCTCCAAGAACTTATTTATGGCAACGTTCAACTATACCGCCCAAACAATACTCTGCTGGGCACCCAGACCTATTTATTGATAGTCTGGTATTATGTTGAGATATTCTGCAGTAAAGAGGCATCTTTGGCAGTGAGGATCAAGTATGCATCAATAGTGACACACTTTCTGGCAATTTGGCGCAACTGGATTGTCCGCAACAGGCAACTACAAATGGCATCAAATTTCATTACAAGAGAGACATACGTCGACGTGCTTTTGTCCTGTCACTTTGCCGTGATGCTAATCTGTTACATGAGGGACAATTTCCCCCAAGAAGAGTGTCGGCTACATCTTAGTGGTTCAGATGTGGTTGAGGACTTCTGGAGCAAGAATGGTCAATGGATCGGAAATCACCATAACTACAACTTTGGTGACCTCCGAAGGAATTCATCACATATGATCCGTCTTGAGGAGATAAGAGTCAATCCACAAGCTCCAGAATTCGCAAAGCCACATCCAAAACAAGAGAGCATCTGGCATCAGCAGTATGATGGGCTTAACGTTGTTGACCTGAGTATATACCCTCCTCCTGGAACAGAATTAGTCTATTGGCAAGAAGGCATCCAAGAGGCTAGAAGGCTGTGTCGATTAGTGGAATGGCTCCTGATGGTAATGGTGATGATGATGATGGCGGTGGAGGTGGTGATGATGATGGCGGTGGAGGTGGTGATGGTGGTGGTGGTGGTGGTGGGAGTGCAGGTGGTGATGGTGGTGGTGGTGGTGGGAGTGCAGGTGGTGATGATGATGGCGGTGGAGGTGGTGGTGGTGATGATGATGATGATGATGGCGGTGGAGGTGGTGGTGGTGGTGGTGGTGGTGGTGGTGGTGGTGGTGGTGGTGGTGGAGATGATGGTGGCAGTGATGAAGATGATGGCAATGCTGATAATGTTCATGGTGATGATGAAGATAATGGTGATTATGCTGCTGATAGTAATGGTAACGATGGTAGTGCTGTTGGCCATGGTGTTAATGACGATAATATATGGTTCTTTCGACCATTTGATTGTCCGGGAAACACCTTCTGTGCAACTGAAGAGGAGTGGCCTTCACCCACAGTTGGAGATGAAGAAGATGTTAGTGCTGGTGGTCCGGATATTTCTGGTAAGATAGTTTGTACTTAAAAAACTGAGACTAAATGACAAGTTTTCCGTTGTCTGTACTCTTATGTTGTACAGAGAATGCAAAAGGTCTTTATTTTTCACAAAAAGATAATGAGTAAGCTAAGTAGTCAGACCATTGCCAGACCATTACCATTGTCTGAACTCTTATTTACTGACAGTGGGTTTAAACCAATCAAAAGTGAAATTTCGCTTGCGCGATGACCCTTGATTTTTTACGAACATACGTCTTGTATGCTATGGATAAAAGTCTCACATTGTCAACCCATTCATCTATATTCATATGTTCATTATAGTGGATCTCTTGCCACATTGCGGCCTAGATGATGCGGGAATAGATCCATCACTTAATGACGAAATTGACGAGCCGCAAGGCAGTCATCAGCCAAGGGTTACCATATCTGAAACCGGGGGAGAGATGTACAAGGCTACTCTTGTGTCTTTGATGAACGAAGACCCGCATTTGTCACATGACAGGTAATAATTTAGATTATATAGAAATGATTCATGTAAAGTAGCTGATAATTATATAATTCTTCTATAACATTTGCTTCTTTTTGATAGGCTTCAAAGAGTTCGTCAACGTCAGCAATATGGTCATAGAGCGCAGCATTCTAGCAAAAGCAATGACGATTCTGCAACAGTTTCGCTGTTTAATGATTACGCTGTGCTAGATCGAAACAACAAATCATTTGTGATTGGCAGTCTGGTGCGAATGATAAATAATGGAGGTCATGGCAAACAAGAGTATAAGCGGCCAGTACATTATTCAGACCCAAAGAAAGAAAATATCACTTGCTACTTTCAAGTCTACGAAAGCACAAATAATGGTAACAACATCGCCTTTAAGTCGACCTCTGAATTGCGTAAATTTCCATTCAAAGATATTTTAACTCATGTTAACCTGGTTGTGTCTGAGAACGGGATTCTGACTGCAACTGAGGTCGAGCTGCAAGAAATACAGACCAGTGTTTCAAAAGATGCTAGACCGAAGACCAAAGAGGAGTCCCGCACATCAAAACAGAGATGCTACTGGTAGTGATGAAGGCATCATCAGGCTCCAAGTTGAACCACAACAGCATATTGAAGGAGGGCCACGACGATCTTCTCGTGTGCGAACTGCCGTTTTGTACGATTGTTAGCGCGTTTCATGTAATTTCGTACTATACATCTATTTCATATACAGCTATTTCAAAAAACGTTGAAAACTGAATACTGCATACTGAATAGTACATTCCAAGACCAAAGGGCGTTGTGGGCCTCGTTATTTAGAAAAAAAAAGTAAATATACAGCGATTTGTTCGCCATATGGAACTAGTATATTGTTTCTGATGGAATACACAAAAAATAAAATAAATTATTCTTATTTATATTACTTTAGATAATATTACTCGAGTCCCAAAATGCATTTCGGTCTTGGAATACACTATTTAGAATTATCAACGTGTTTTTAAATAGCTGTATACCATTATTATATTTCATATGTATATACCATTTTTGTAATACGGTATCTGTTAGATCGATCTTATGCTAACGTACTTTATATGTTCTGTTTGTAAATATAGTCAATAACGGTCCCGAGTAGCCACTCATTAATAGCAATTTCTGTAAAAATGACAGTACATTATTTAATCGCATGCATGAAGTTCTGTACTTGAAGAAATATACAGATGCTATCAAATGAACCTATGGAAGTCCGTTTGAGTTGAGTGAAGACATTTTATGGAACAACGATAACACTCGCGCGCGTCTAGGAAAGGGTATAGAACTTTGGGTATACATTTTTATGGTAGGTCTGGAATAGGGCAAACATTTTAAAGATTTAGTCTGGGATAGGGTATACATTTTTGAGCTTTGGTCTGGGATAGGGTATACATTTTTAAGCTTTAGTCTGGGATAGGGTATGGAAAATCAAAATTTTAGGTCTGGGATAGGGTCAGGGTTTTGAGGTGTCCGCGGCACACCCCTACCCAAAAATACCCTTAGTGTCCCCCCCGGGGAAATTCCATTGGGGTCAAACATTTTTGTTTTGTTTTTCTCCGTTTGAGCCTACCTTTTCCTCAATTTCTATCTGTTTTTTACATCATTTCCTAAGTTGATTTATTATTTATAACATACACCGGCTATATACTGTATGGCAATCCTGGAAGATCTATTGGAAATGATGTGATTACATGCAGTAATGAAGGACAGATTTGTATAAATAATCTGTGGCTTAACGACTTGGTTCAACGCACGAAGCCACCAGTCAACAAGTAGTAGCCGCTTTATAATAATAATAATAATAATAATAATAATAATAATAATAATAATAATAATAATAATAATAATAATAATAATAATAATAATAATAATAATAATAATAATAATAATAATAACACACTTTATTTCACGAGGGAATACATATTTACTTAAGGCATGCACACCAAATAAAGCTAAATAAAGCGCTTGATGATTTCATTTTTGTTTTATAGGGGGCGGCTTATATAGGCCCGTCCACACGTATAAGTTTTAAATAAAGCAAATTTTCCCCTTCCTTTGAAACGCCTTGGAAAATGGATCATTTCGAACACATTTTCCAAAAGTGGATGGGTAGAAAAATGATCAAATGATTCAAAAATGGAAGCATTTCGAACACATTTTCCAATGTGGATGGGTAGAAACATGGAGATGGAAACATGACCAAATTATTCGAAAATGGAAGCATTTCGAACACATATTCCAAAGTGGATGGGTAGAAAAATAATCAAATTATTCGAAAATGGAGCATTTCGAACCCATTTTCCAAAGTGGATGGGTAGGAAAATGATCAAATGATTCAAAAGTGGAGCATTTCGAACATATTTTCCAAAGTGGATGGGTAGAAAAATGACCAAGTTATTAAAAAATGGAGCATTTCGAACACATATTCCAAAGTGGATGGGTAGAAAAATAATCAAATTATTCGAAAATGGAGCATTTCGAACCCGTTTTCCAAAGTGGATGGGTAGGAAAATGATCAAATGATTCAAAAGTGGAGCATTTCGAACACGTTTTACAAAATGGATGGGTAGAAAAGTGATCAAATGATTCAAAAATGGAGCATTTCGAACACATTTTACAAAGTGGATGGGTAGAAAAATGATTAAATGATCGGCGCGGTGTCATGTCAAGAAGGGAAGGTGAATTTCCATGGCCTTTATTGACCTATTTGAAGTAAAACACACTTATTGTTGGAAGTCCAACTTTAGAAACAAACTAACATTTGCTTTGAGAAATTAAAAATATATTGGTAGCGATGATTTTTTGTTCTTCGACACTCAGCTCAGTACTATAGATGAATACTCCAGTTTCGAGTTGTTTACGCACCGCTGTACTCCTTGACAAAATATACATTTGTGCAGCCTTAGCCTCAATCATATCCAGAGAATAACCCGTGCAATTAAAAATGGTTTCTATTGTTGAATGGCAAGACTTTTTCGCGTTCCCTTCGGTATATGTGCATAATTTTAAAACACTGGATTGAGGTTAAGCCTGAGCAATTGATGCGTCTTTTGTCAAGGAGTTCAGCGGCGTCTAAACAACTCGAAACTGGAGTATTATAATAAATCAACTCATTTTCAGGCCAAACTGCCAAGGGCTTATTCAGTGATTAGCAGTAGAAAACATCAGGCAACCATGTAACAAAAAATATCAGAAAAGTAAAAATGTATTTTATTTTAGATTATTTTGAAAATGCAACAAAACAAAAGAGAGAAAAATTGAGATCACTAATATTCAGGCCATTATTTCGATTCGTTTCATTAACAATTTATCCTACGTATGTCGTTAAGTAGTTTTTCCATCGTGAGAATCTTATATTAAGAATTGATTATATTTAAGTTTCGTTTTATATTTTTACACTGAAAATTTCACTTCGTTAGGAATTTGTACATTCAAATTATGTGAGCGATTTGAGACTAAAAACTGACTGCACGGCCAACAGTGAAGCAGGAGACATGGAGAAATACCCTCGACAGTCAGTAATCGACAAGTGTCTATTCTTACATAGATTAGAATTTCGTTATTGAGCAAACTGCATTCAGAAATTGCTCAAAATAAGACGAATTCCCGTCTGTTTTTGATTTCGATGAATTTTAAAAAAACGCCTGGAGTCATATGAATATAATTTACTAAACAAAGTAACATGAATACTTCACTTTCAGCTCGGTTTAGTTAGATTTGAATTCGGCAAAAGACGATTTATCAACATTATATGACAATTAAAAATTGCATTTTGTTATCTGTTCATTTCTTCCCGCGCTGATTTACATGGGGTTTGACGTTTAGAAGTACGAAAGACCTGATGGATTTATAAGTAGTGTCACCGACAAACATCGAATTGAAGTCACTTTCAGTTTATGCCTTAATTTAGATTGTCGACAGGTGACGAAGTCTGTAGTTCCATTATTAGACCAACTACGAATAAATGTGGAAGCAGCAGCGAGTATAGTACAATAACGTTTTGTTTCGTCTCGATGTTTGATTATCACTGTTCCAGCGGTTCGTGTTGGATGGATAATTGTTGTGGTTTTTTCGTTTATAGAGGTAACCTGTGAGCACGCGTTACAACCCCAAACAACAACCACACACAGTGTGTGACTCATTTGCATTGCGGGTAAATTTATGCAAATAGCCTTCAAGCCCTTCCTTTGACATAAATATACGGCTCACAACCGCCGCTCGCTCGTCTCACAAACAACTACCGAGCGACGGAGATTATGTCGGAGCGAAATACACTAAAATCATGACAGCCTATGTCTTTCGACTTTTCGTACAACGACCCAAGTTACTTTTTGGTAAGTATATTCGACGTCGCCTTTAAGCAAATTGAATTGAATGGAGGAGATTTCTTGTTATGAATTGAAACGCCATTTGAATAAGTGTTTTGTTCTCATTTCCACAGGGCTGCTTTTGGCAGCACATAGTATTGTTATAATCACAACGGCCGGGTTATACTTCTATGGATACGATATATTACCGGCAGATTTTACCCAAGTTCCGTTGAATTTGGAAACTGACGAGAGGAAACTCCGTGCCGACGCGTGGAAATTCGTTCGTCAGGATCCGAGCGTGACTCTAAACCCTCTGGTTGTAGGGAAACAGCGGGAACGAAGTTGTCGGCGAGATGTACTCGAAATTGTTTACGAAACGAGAAATGGCAATGTGTTCAGTCGAAGGAACCTTAAGACGATCAACAAGACAGAACAGGGACTTTATAAAAACAAAGTGTATCAATCCAAATTGTGCCAAGTCGAAGGAAATGGAAAATGTCGTCTTCCGATGTCGATCATTCGGTTTTTTGATGGCAGTCTTCGATCGCTTCATCCGAACTTCTACGACCCTGAATTCAGATCGATTCCAAAAGTCTTAACTACTGCAACAAAAATCAACTTTACTCGAGCCTTGCTGGATTTCCACTTGTCGAAAGATGCCGAGATAAGTCTTAAAGACAATAAAGCCAAAGCGTATTATACCAGAACACTATATTTTATCGGATATCCGCTGAAAGGATTCTCCAACACTGAGGACAGGTCGGACGAGCAATGGGCTAAAGTTCAGGCATTCGCTAAGGAGGCATTTGCAGAAGAGCTCAATACTCAATACAAGAATGGAGTTGGATCCATGAGGGTCTACTACTTCTTGAGAGCGTTGTTCTTCAACGCTATTTCAGAACAAGTTATATACGATCTACTTCTTGCCGGTGCCAGTTTCACGTTTATCTTCCTCTTCATGCTGTATCAAACCCAGTCCCTCTGGATCACAGGCTGGTCAGTCTTCAGCATCCTTAGCTGTTTCTTTGGCGCCAATTTTGTGTATAGAATGATTCTAGATTGTCGTTATATCGGGATCTTCCATGTTTTGTCTGTGTTTATCATTTTGGGGATTGGTGCCGATGATGTTTTTGTATTTCTCGACACTTGGAGAGGATCAGATGAGAGGGGATTTCCAAACTTGGCAGCTAAACTCTCGTTTGTGTACCGCAGGGCTGCAAGCGCCATGTTCATTACATCGTTCACCACAATGGTTGCCTTCACGACTAGTGTCTTTTCTCCTCTTCTTGGTGTTTCTACATTTGGCATATTCTCCGCTCTCCTAGTGTTTGTCAACTACTGTTCCGTGATAACTTTCTTACCTACTGTTGTCATTACGTATGAGCTTTATTGGAAAGACTGGAGATGGAACTGCTTCACGCCATTGGGGTGGACAGAGAAGGAAGAATCACATCGAAATGAACTGGAGATAGAGCAAATTCAACAGGAGCCACATTGGACGGAGAAATTCCAACAACCCCATAAACACGTGGTGAAATTCTTGGGCGGAATATTTTACGACTACGTAATCGGCCATAAAGTTGTCCGATGGTTTATACTGTCAATATTTGCCGTCATAATTTCTTTTTCTGTTTTCTTTGCCATCAAGTTAACACCTGATGAAGACCAGGTAAGATACGTTCGTTATAGAGGCTTTGCACGATCACGTGCCGGCAGCCATGACAGGGGGAAGGATAAAGGAATACCTTTCCCCTAAGGAATTGAAATCTTTCTCATGTAAAATAATTTTATTGTTCCTGCCCCCTGTCGATCATGGCTGCCGGCACGTGATCGTGTAAACCCTCTATTCAGTGTACATCAGTTGTGTGATATGGACTTTTTTCTGTAAAAAATCAAGTTTATTATTTACTTTGAAGTGCACTCGAGAACTCAGCCTCACTAATGACTTCAGTTCTGAAATGACAATTCATTAGTTTGATTTGTTAATCTATTGTCAATATTTATTATTCATTTCTTCAACACCGCTGTTGCAAAACAGATAAAGATTTAGGCTTTAGATATGTACAATTCAGCGGCTTTAGCGATTTAAACATCTCAAGAGTAATTCGTGTCGAGGGTTGCAATCGATTTACGACCAAAGCTTTTATAGGATCATCAATGACAGCGGCTTTTCCCAATACACAGAAGATACTTCTAGATACAAATAAAATAGCTTAAATATTCAATACTCTTAAGATTCAAGGTGCTTTTTATTGAATTCAAACTGTGTTATAACAACATGAAGAATTCAGCAATATATTCACTTTGGCCATCCTCCATAATTCACCACATGGATTATTTAGAAGTTCCAGAAATTTGAATATTGAACTGTTTGAGCTGTGCATTTATAGCTGAAGATGTTTGCTCTTCAACTCGATGCCAAAGCTAGAAGCCTTGGTTCATTCATTGAGTAGAGGCCTTTATTTCGACTTTTTAGGCTAATTCACAAGGGAGTTTTATTTCTGTTGTTGATAACTATGATAACTAAGTTTCAGTTCACAAGTACCTTTCGTTCTCTATAAGCCACGACTTTTCCGTTTCAGAACTGGAAGAACAACAATGCTTCAATTCTTAAACAATGTGAAACATGGTCGACCATAGTTAATTATGCAGGGTTGAGAAAAATTCAGAAATGATTATAACGAAGACAAGTGAAAGATATGAGTCGTCAAACAATTAAAGCCGGAAAATTGAAACTTACACTTCAAAGAAATATCCCATTAGGAGGTCGAGAACAAATTAAAATTCGTTTAACAAATATTTAAAGGTCTGTTAAAAAAAAAAATATATATATATATAATTGACTACAAATCCTAAAAAATACCCATTTTTGTGTACAACGACATTTTACAAAAGTGGGTTCGAAAATGATGCCTTTTTCAGCACAATAAAAGGTTGTTCTTTGTTCCGAAGAGGTTACTAGAACTATAAGGCCCCGTCCACACTACTCCGTTTTCGTTTGAAAACGCATCGTTTTTATATTGTTCTCTATTCTCAAGGGAATCGAAAAGAATCAGCTCATTATCAGAAACAATAGGAAAACGCAGGTTAGCGTTTTAGTGTGGACGGGGTCTTATACTCTAGGGTATGGTCACCAGACGCAGATCCAGGAAAAAATGTGACCGTTTTCCGAATGACCGTTTTCCGAACCGGCCGTATTTAATTTTACCTTTAAACAGGTTTTTAGGAATAAACTAAACATTCAAAAGAGCTATATTACTGCTACTTTGAACATTTTGACCGTTTCACGGAAAACTGTGTAAACCGGTCTGGATCCGCGCCTGGTCACATGGTCTGAAATGAGACAACATTGAAGCAAGCTATCATTTTTATTATTTATTTAAAGATTCGCCAAAGGCAGGTAATATTACAATAGAACGAGGTATTTTCACCCCAACCAAGCCCCAGTAAAATTGTATCATTGTATCTTTACACCTAAACTTCTCTTCAAGAAGATTCTCGTTTTCGATGTACTTAGTCAGTTTGTAAGTGAATCCAATGAGACCGGTATTTAGAAAAAGGCCAATGTTTTGAGAACGGTCACCTGTTTTCATTGAGGTCCGGCCTGTAACAACCTGACATGCACTCTGTCAACCAACGTGCCTCCATAATCACATATATTGATTAAGTTTTTTTCTAAAAGACATTAGTTAGGGGAAAGGTAGGCGCAGCGTACCTAGGTTGTGGTGTATCTCAAACTCTTGCACATATGACTCAAAAAAAATTTTTTTTTTAACGAAGCCAAGGCTTAGCTAAGACTATGGCCAGTTCGAACTGGTCTACCGCGTTAGTCATTTTGACCTATTTATCTCTATCGTTGGTCACTTTGCGGCTAATCCGCGACTAACTTCCCCTCTTAGACCTCTTGAAATGTGTATCTAATGCGTTTGTTCAGGTTTCGACAAATGGCTGAAGAACAAAAATAATAATTCATTCAAAATTGACTTCAAAGATTTACCGTCATCCGTGAATGTCAGTAGTCACGCGTATATTTCTATTTCTATTCTACGATACGGAAACGAGCAGAACTGACGTCGATGTACCAAATACAGTCGTTTTCGTGTGAAACCTACGGCACGGAGTTATGGTCACGGTACGGAATCGAAGACATTCTATTCAACCAATCACAGCGCGCAAAATCATCGCACAACCAATCAGAATGCTTGAATACCGCACGATCATGTCG
>JAUJYZ010000197.1:505000-762500 GCA_033675265.1 Actinostola sp. cb2023 | reverse complement strand
TGTCCTTGGAAAGAAATATACGCATTTACTATTCCACTCTTGCATATTTTTTGCCATTCAAGGGAAGGAGAGTGGGAAGAGCAACTGAAATGCGAGTACTGAGTAAAGTCTCGAAATAACGGTAAAACACTGATGTGATTTGTTTTTCCTTTTAGATGGCTTCTATGCCATCGTCGTGTCGTAATGGGTTCCAAGCTACACCTTCGGCACACAATGCCTGGCACTGGATGAAAGTACAAGAGGTTTGTAATTAAAATATCTTATATATGCACGCTGAGAATGTAACATGCAGAAAACGGAATGACTTCCAAGCGTACAGGCAATTTACGACCTTTACCTTTTTTGTCCTTTTTTGTCTATACTGGATATCGACGTTGTGTACGAGACTTTGTGAGAAACCTTACGGCATACAACTTGCTTGCGCATGCTCAATCCATACATACAACAAGAATTGCTTCGTGTAAATCAGCCTACAACCTGCTCATAACTGTTGTAAGCAAGTTGCATGTGACATTTGTAGGCAAAAGTTGTGCCGTTTAAATCGCAGCCTTTTAGCTAACTTAACAGGACCGGCTAAAATAGCAATTACCGTATATTAGGTCTGAAATAAGATTTTCACTGAATTGTTGCTATTTTCATAGGTTCTTGCAAGCACCGCTGTCCGAGGAATTCTCATGAGCCTGGGACTAGCCATCGCTCTTGTTACTCTAATGACGACCAACTGGATTGTGGGATTGATGGCCGGCGCCACCATAGCATGTATTACAGTAGGAGTAGTTGGTTTTATTCCAATGGTAGGCTGGAAGTTGGGTGTCCTCGAGTCCCTGAACCTCACCCTCGTCGTAGGACTTTCGGTGGACTATGTCGTCCATTTGGCAGATGGCTACGTTCGATCACCGTTCCATGCGCGTCAAGACAAAATCCGCGACGCGCTGAGCACTGTGGGTATTTCAGTTCTCTCTGGAGCCACTACAACACTCGGTGCTTCGGTTTTTATGCTCGCAGCGAAAATCGTGTTCTTCTTCCAATTTGGAATCTTCATGTTTGTGACCATTGGGCTTTCCATTTTATATGCGTTGTTCTTCTTCGCCACATTACTGGCCTTATGTGGACCCAATGGTAACACAGGATCAATTCTTACGATTTGGCAATTTTTAAAACAGATGGTTTGCGATGTACGTGTCGAGAAGGAAGAGAGGCCAATGTTGTGTGAAAGGTGCGGTGCAACGGTCATTAAATCGAAAGAAGAAGTGATGTATGGCACAACAGCTTCGTACACTTCAGCTGTGTAATGTCATTTGGACGTCCTCTCGGTATAAAACTCGGGAAAGCCGGCACGAAAGATAAAATGAAAACAAGTGAAAAGTCCTCCAAAACACTGGAACAAGAAACAAAAGAATGCTGCAAGATCCCCAACTCCGACAGATGAGACAAACATCGCCGGGAGATATAGTCAACAATTTCAAAATTTCACTGATAAAACTACAAAGAACGATTCGCAAATTGAAATCTGAAAAAGTAGATGTATAAATGAACTTGCCTAAAAGAGTAAAGGAGCATGGTAAGAAGAACAAATTCCACACATGATCATGGGAGAACACTCGACTCGCAAAAGAACATGGGAGAACACTTGAATTCGCGCAAAAGATCATGGGAGAACACTTGACTCGCAAATGATCATGGGAGAACACTTGAATTCTCGCAAATGATCATGGGAGAACACTTGAATTCTCGCAAATGATCATGGGAGAACACTTGAATTTTCGCAAATGATCATGGGAAATAATACCAAACTGGCGCACAGACTAGAGAAGATATTCATAGGAACAGAAGGCTTTAAGAATGCAATGATGATTACTATAATCTTGATTATTCTCGTGCAGTTTTGGATCGAAACTTGCACAATGAATATTTGACGCTTCTTTTTTCAATAATTTAAGGAGCCATATATATCGTAACAGTGCCAATTAACATAATCAGATATTTATATTATGATTATTCCGAATTTAATAGCTAATGCATGTATATATATATATAATTATTTCCCCCGACTGAAGATTTGAATATTTCCCTGTATTTCATGCGGACCGGCAGCGTAACGAAAGCGAATTGCACAGAAAAGAGCCAATAGACTTGAGACTGGACGCTGGCCGTCCAACTCTTGTAACTAACGTTGTTTTCTAGCATCGATATTCGTTTGGTTAGCCCGCAATCACCCTAAAATTATATTTATTTTTTATATTTATTTGATGTTCAGTTTAATTTGAATGTGACTTTATTTTGACGCTGGGCCTTTGCATGCCCTACTTGAACTGTATTCCTGCCGTTAAATCAATTAGATGATTCTGAAGTAACATCACACCTCGACAGTTGATATTACAAACCTTTGTCCCATGCTCTTCTCCTACCCTCGGCTAAAGAGCCTATGTACGAGGCTGCAGTACGTTGCCTTATTTCTTTAATAAAGAGTATCGAAATGATAATAGTGTGATTTGCTTGTTATTGGCTCAAGATGGCGGCGATTCGTCAAGTATGGTTTTCCCAATGTGAAGTTTTCCCAATATTTGACTCTTACTCGTAACAGTAAAGAAAATAAGGCAGTCAGTCCATGGTCAGCATAAAGGCAAAAGGGATAGAGGAAGGGTAACAGCTGACTGTATAGTATGGCAGCCGCGGGAATTACCGAAGGGTAAATACCTGAGTGACTTGGCCGCATATCGCGATCGGTGTGATGCTATAGCAGTTGTGGTAGAAATAGGATGATTTATCATAGTGTCTCATTTTATTACACGACAGTGAGACGATCACTGACAATAGTTACAGAATACTTTGCATACATAATGTTTAACGCCCATTCTTCCACATTATTTCAAATGATTTTTTTGTTTTTTGATTTTTTTTGTCAAGCACTTTTCCCATGAGCCTCTGGCTCGGGAGAATGGGCAACCACTCCCCGTGTAATTGACGGTAAATTAATAAATTATCTTATCTTATCTTATGATTTATTATTCCAAACAAAGAACTGATTGAGCTACATTACTACCTGACTGAGATTTTACAATTTTGCGTACATTTTCCTACGTTCATCATTTTTAGAAGTTGTCCCTTTTCTATTCAAAAGAAGCTCTGACAACGCGGCCATTGAGTGGAAAGACTGGTCTGAAGTTGTCCACTATCTTTACCTTTTCGTTGGCTTGGAGCAAACGGAAATTCTGCATTTGTTTCTCCGAGGCGTAGATGGGCTCCTTGAATACAAACCAAGTTACACTTTCAGCACAAGGAGGAGTGGTCAGTGAACCATTATACGTCCAGTAATCTTTGGTGTTGCTTGCTAAGATTGACGCCAAGTTGAATGCCTCATCCAGATACTTCTTTTCTCCAGTATCGCACACTCGGGGCAAAAAGTCGGTTACCATCTTCAAACCCGGATTCACATCATTGCCAATTTGGACAAAAAAACCTAGCACAGCGAGGCCATTTCTACTCGTCGCTGCCTCGCCAAAACTCTGAAAGAGATCAGCATTCCAGTGTACCAGGTGGAGCTCGGCGGGAAAGGCTTTGCCGTCCAGAAGATGCTCCGAGCCAACAGTGGAATCGCTTCCCCAATGAAAATGGAATTGTGCAAAGCGGTAATTGTTATCCAGGGGCCCACCACTGAGCTGAGAACCAGTTACCGCCGTCTTGTGAGATATGGTAACAGAGTGGCCATTATTAACAACTTCAAAGTCGTACGCGTTAGCTGTGCTGTATTGGATGGACAAGCGATTGACATTCAATGCCGAGTCAAAACTTGAATCTGCAGTTCTGATGTCAATCGGTGACTGGCGATTGCCTGATGCTGATGGGTAGTGTTTACACCATTTGCTTGGACCATTCTTAGGTCCATAATCCCATTGTGGTGCAGCCATCTGAGACAGAAAAGAACAATTTAACAAATACAGTGGAACCTCTACAATACGGACATCGAAGGGCCAGAAAAGTGTCCGTAATATAGAGGTGTCCGTAATATAGAAGTGTCCGTAATATAGAGGTGTCCGTAATATAGAGGTGTCCGTAATATAGAGGTGTCCGTAATATAAATGTGTCCGTAATATAGAGGTGTCCGTAATATAGAGGTGTCCGTAATATAGAGGTGTCCGTAATATAGAGGTGTCCGTAATATAGAGGTGTCCGTAATATAGAGGTGTCCGTCATATAAATGTGTCCGTAATATAGAGGTGTCCGTAATATAGAGGTGTCCGTAATATAGAGGTGTCCGTCATATAGAGGTGTCCGTAATAATAGAGGTGTCCGTCATATAGAGGTTATTTTTACAAAGAATGCATGTATGGTGATGATTTTGCCGGGACCTAATATAGAGGTGTCCGTAGGTGTCCGTAAGGAGAGGTTCCACTGTACAGAATTTTAGAATTAAAATCTGTTACTGCTTAATACCATTCAAAACATATACATTCGATACTCTCATTCCGACGATTGTTATTTACACTGGATGTCTTTCCCCCGCGACGTCCTGTCGAGAGTAAGGCCCCGCCTACACGTATCCGGATATCTTTGAATCCGCAACTTTTTCGATGCGGATTGGCCTCTCGTCCACACGTGAATACGGTCGATGAATCCGCATCTTTTTGAATACGCTTTCCAGAGTGGATTTTTTTTGAATACGCTGTGAATACGGCCTCATGTGGACGGTCGACCGTATAATACGTTGACGTCACGGTATCGGATCCAGTCTTTACCGCGCGGATTCATCGACCGTATTCACCGAATACGTGTGCACGGGAGGCCAATCCGCATCGAAAAAGTTGCGGATTCAAAAATAACCGGGTACGTGTGGACGGGCTAATACGATTCGAATACGCTACGTGTGGACTCGAATTTGTTTTAATCCACATCGAAAAAGTTGCGGATTCAAAAACATCCGGTTACGTGTGGACGTGGCCTTACTCTTCGCACAATTCGACTGATCAATATTTATGTTGCACGGTGTTTGTACTCTAACACCTGATTTATTATCAATGAGAATATGCATATTCTAGGTCGTTGGTTCACTGAAATCCCATCCAAGTCAGCGAATTTAGTTAATCCTGAGGATGATTGACATATTCAAACTAAATCAAAAAATAACTAAAACCATAAAATTAAATTAAATTACTACGAATTTCGCTTTGGATATTTATTCAAACAACCGAGTTTTAACAGAAGAAGTAACCTCAATTTAAACAAAAGTGTCGAACTCATTTGTATTCAGAAATCACTGAAATCAAAACAGTCTACGGTGTTGGTACTGGGCAATTCAATGAGTAGTACATGTTTTTATAAACTTCATGATGTTGTAAATACAAATACAAGCAGAATAATAAACATCTCTGTACGCTTATCAAACCTAATGTAAAAATATTACCTCATTACACTAAGAGAAATATCCGAAATGTTGTGTGAAATACACTGAATTATGAAGGATATTTCACCAAAGCGCCACGCCGGCCCACCTGCCCAAGCGCATACAAATGCAAGATAATGATCCCAAGCATGGAGTCCTATATTTAGAGAATATATAAAAACAAATTGCTTTTCTGGAAGATTCGAAATCAATGTAATAATTCAATGCGATGGTGCATGTGGTAGTTTCTGAAATGTTCTTAAGGTGACTCCGTTATACTTCTCGGCGCACTCGTCTAAGACAAACTTTGGGTCATAACTTCCTCTGCTTTTACAGTGCAATTGCCATAAAACATTGGCAAATATTAGAGCTATCATTCACCTATAATACAATATAATTCGATTGCACTGCAGAAAATTTTTTTAAATAATGATTAGAACTTAAGTAAAGTCAATGATTTGGATAAAATTGGATCTTGCGAAAAATCTGTCCGTTTTTTTTGGATGAAAGTTTTGGAATCACTTTAGATTGACATAATTCGTTAACCTGACCAAGTTTTAGCAAAATCGTTGGAGCTAAAGCACGGCCGCATGAAGGCCACCATGTATTAAGCACTGAAATTATCATGCGGCCGTGCTTTAGCTCCAACGATTTTGCTAAAACTTGGTCAGGTTATGAATTATGTCAATCTAAAGTGATTCTAAAACTTTCATCCAAAAAAAAAACGGACAGATTTTTCGCAAGATCCAATTTTATCCAAGACATTGATTTTACTTAGGTTCTAATATTATTTAAAACAATGTACTGCAGTGCAATCGAATTATATTATATTATAGGTGAATGATAGCCCTAATTGTTACCAATGTTTAAAAGCAATTGCATAAAAGCACAGGAAGTTATGACCCAAAGTTTGTCATAGACGAGAGCGCCGAGAATTATAACGGAGTCACCTTAATCAGTGTTCGGTGAAATAAAAAATATCGCGCATTTACATTCTAAAAATTTAGACTTTCATCATAAAAAGAAAAAAAGACGGAAGTCAGATGCAACGTTTCTTCGACCATAAAGGGTTTTTAATGATCAAGTTTTCAGTCGAAGAAACTAGTGTTAAAGAAGAAAAATGCTGTGTTATCAGAGCAAGAAAATTGCTATAACCGTATAAACTTACATTGCAATAAGTTCCTTCCCCTTCAATACAGCAAACGCTCTTCAGACGGTTGGCCCAGCAGTGAAAACTCGCCGAGTGATATTTGTTTCAAACTGGACGGCTTTTTGTTGGAATACTCGTAAGTGTTTACCGGATTAGAGTATGTCTAATGCCGTTTTAGTTTAGGCCGGATAATCTGATTTGCATATTTGAGATTTATTCCAGCTAAATACGTCACGCGTGACCAGTAAATCGGAAAGTTTTGAATCTCGAACATTCAGACAGAAAAATCAAATCTCCACCAATATATCTAAGGCACCATCCTAGCGTTAGTAACGCTGACATCACAAGCCAATCATCTTGTAGTCTTTCTCGGATTTTTACTCGGGCACTTCCGGAGGAAGCCCGAGTTATAAAATGGGCATTCTTTTTATTCTTCCTTTTTTCCGTTGGCCACAAACAGGTCGAATAGTTTCCGATCGCCTACCGAACCAAGAGACCATAATACTAAGAGAGCGAATCGCGCGGAATGATGTTTGGGATATATGCTCGTGGCGCTAAATCTATTTTTAGTAACCGGAAGGTGAGAACTCGTCTGTGAAATTTGACTTCCGGCAGAAAAAAACTCTTCCGGTAAAACACCGGCTCTGAATGTGCACGTGTTGTTGTTATTGTTGTTATTATATGGCGAAATGAAAATGAAAACACTTGCAACAAAGCACAAGACTAGAAGTAAAAAAAAACACAAATCTATGCCAACCAAACCTGACTTCAAGTCCTATAAACTACGACTAGTCGTCGCCGTTTTTATTGCAAACTGGTTGAGAAACGACAACAATCAAGCGACAAGTTTTCAAACATCGCTAGGTAGAAATAACACACTCTTTAATTTACAGTCGTTGGCGAAAAAAGAAAGATCTATGCACGCTTACCTTCGCCAATCTTGTTTGAATCGCTCGTCAGTTTCACTCTCACTCTCAGGTTGTTGTGTTGTTGTTGTGTTTTTTTAAACTCCTAAAACACTCATGATGGTAATAAATACGAGCCATCAAATAGATCCAAAGAGATTCAAATGTGTTTGAAGGAATGGTTTAGAAGAGATTTCATCGTTGAACGTGTTTTTGAAGCGGCTGTTCATCGTGCTAAACTGCTGCGAAAACTCAAGGCCAAAAGCAAGCACATTTCTTTGTGAAGCGAGGCCGAAGTTTCTTCTTTTTTCGTCCAATTCAGTGCTTTCAATCTATATCCATCGATTCCATCTTTTCTTGGGAATACTCCCTAATTGTTCAAAGCAATAAACGAAGAACTAGAAGTACAAATCAGTATCGACAATCAGCAGGCTTTTAGTTGTAGTTTTCGGTCATATGTTGAGTTGAGTCAGTACGTCCGACTCACCAGGCGAAGGTTTTTTTGACTCTTTTCAAACTTTACAGCTCCATTTCAAAGAAACCAATCCCTTACGGTGTTATATGAAGCCATTTCATGTAGAATAGGATAGGTTGAACGACAAAATCGATCTAATTTCTTGTTTGAATTTCTGATTTACATAAATGGCGGGAAGCTAAGCCGCGCGGCCGCGTACAAGATCGAAAATTCAAAAATGCTTTCAGCTATCAAAGCCGGACTGAAATTCATTGTCTTTACCGTAGCAGTTTTCAATTTACTGTCGTCTTTTGACATGAACGTCATCATCCCGAAATTTACGAGCTTACGTATTTTTACTTGCGTTTTTTTCTGCCGGAAGTCAGATTTCACTGACGTGTGCTCACCTTCCGGTTACTAAAAATAGATTTAGCGCCACGAACATCGACCACTGTCCACACATCCGGTACGAGATTCGCTCTCTTAGTATTATGGTCTCTTGACCGAACTAAATCCGAAAGCATATGATTCGCTCAAGCGGGTCGAATTGTTTTCGAGCGTATATCGAACTAAATCCGAAGTATTGTTCGCTATAAATATAAATTTAGAGCACATGGTCATCGTTTGACGACAAGAAGTGCAAATTGTCATCGTCTTCGAGGACTAGAAGTGCAACGTCATCGTCTTCGAGGACTAGAAGTGCAAAGTCATCGTGTTCGAGGACTAGAAGTGCAAAGTCATCGTCTTCGAGGACAGAAGTGCAACGTCATCGTCTTCGAGGACTAGAAGTGCAACGTCATCGTCTTCGAGGACTACCTAGTCTCCCTCGCAGCCGTGCTAAGTGTCGTCACGCAACGCTCTCTCCCCTCAGACACGGCTGCTTACCCAAGCTGAACATTCCGTTCCACATAATTAGCCAATCAGAGCTCTTTGCCCGAAAACAGGCCAAGGTTCGCGCCATACCGAACATACCAAAGACCAGTGACAAACAAGATGACGTCCATTGACGAAGCGTTTTGCCTTGCAGTGAAATAATTTCATATGAACGAGTATCAAAGAGTTTAACTGGGCAATACACTAAACCAATACACTAAACACGGCTGCCAGGAAGACTAGTAAATCGTGTATGTGAATTCATTTCCTAACTTTGCAATGTTCTTAGGTAAATAAACAACGAAACATGAGCCTGGGAGTGTCGAGTTGTTGACAACCAGTGAACATGAATATCGAATAACTTGATATGATTGGCTAAACACTTACAATTGGAACGGAATGTTTAGCTTGGGTAAGCAGCCGTGTCTGAGGGGAGAGAGCGTTGCGTGACGACACTTAGCACGGCTGCGAGGGAGACTAAGGACTACCTAGAAGTGCTAAGTCATCATTCGACGACTAGAAGTGCTAGAAGCTCGTGCGGGATCGAGAGAGAAGCAGTTTATAGGCAGAAGATTACAAGATTGTCACCTTGGTATATCCGGTACATATTTAATGGTACTTCTACGTAACTGATGTTGACATTTTATGATGACCTGAATATTAAAAAGTAAATGAGTTGAGATTTCGAAGTGTAATGTTTGTTTATTGTGTTGAAGTCACTACGAAATTCGATCACTTGTCTGAGACTTTGTCTAGCTACGGGACTTGGTTTGTTTGGTCAGTAACATTTAGCGATTTTTAAAAGCCTACGGGCATATCATTTCGGCTACTGCATTATCCTTTTCTGAAGTCTGGCAGATGTCTCGTAAAAACAAGGTAGCAAGGAAAGAGTCTATTGACTTTCTTTTGACACATAAATTCCGTATGAAGTTCTAGTTCGACTAACATTACTTTACCATCTTCTAATTCGAGGTTCTTGAAAATAATAATGTAGCAAGTAACGCAATATTTAGCGAGAACTGTGCGAAGTCTTTAATTTGAAGTAATCTCGTGTCTTTCAAAGTTTGTTATAATTTATTTGAGATTGTGAAAGAATTGCCGCACAAAGCTAGAAATCCAATGATTGTATCATTAGTAAGTAATAGAGGAAGAGTTACACTGATTAAAGAAACTGCGGAGCAAAATCTAACGTGTACTGATTTTTCTTAATTAGCTTTTAGGATAATGTATTGACTGGGAGCAGTGAGCTGGTGCTCAAAAGCGTCACAAAATGATTTGTTTTGAAAATACAAAATATGCAATTTCGTTTATGTAAAATAACGAAGTAGACAATAATTATTAAAATAACATCCATTATCCTGGCCATCAATGGAATAATCCGCGTGTGGCCTGGTAACGAGTCTAATTTTTACATTTATGTATTGTTCGATTGTATGCAATTTCATGTAAAATTTGTAGACGATATTTTTCAAATATAATGCATCCGCGTGATGGTAACGATCTAAACACATCTTATTCTATTTGTGAAAAACTGCAATACATTTTAGCATGATCATAAAATATTAGTGTTAAATACGAGAATTAATGTAATTCCCTTGTTTTGCATTGCGCACGCTTTATTGCGCACGATTCTGACTCGCGCGAGCTTGCGCACATTGGAGACCATTGGAAATCGTTAAATATTTCAAGTGTAACTGACGTTTTTTCAAAATAAATTGAAAACGAGAATGGTGGCCCCCATTTTTTTGAGTTCTTTAATAATCGGTGCTGCGTATTATATATCGAAATATGAAGGAACGTTTATTGGATAAATTTTCAAACATTTAGATGAGAATAGTTAAAGCGTACGATTTCTGGACGCACATACTTGCATGTTTCGTTAATATTTCAACAATCGTAGTCATTCAATTATTTTGATTGATTTAGTAGAAGTAAACTTATAATTATATGTAATCTATGTTGTAAGGAAGTTCTTTGGACCGATTTTTCATTACAAACTTCCGGTTGCTACCACATTTCTATACACCTATAAATTGATATAAGAGCATCTAGCGCGAAAAGAGAATGGTGACCCCCTTTTTTATTGCAGTTTTTAAATATCCTTACATAATTAATGTCCATGCAAAGTTTCAGAACTTATGGCAAAACTTATTTTAAGCCGAAAAGTTTTGCGTGACTACGTGTTGTATTATGCAAATCCCTTTGTGTCGACAAAAAATTCAGGAAACTAGGGTAACAGAAAAATCCAGTGTAAGATATTTTTTACCGCCATACTATTCATGCTGAACAACTTGCCCCAAAGATCTGTTGAAATCCTGATTGAAGTACTGGCATTAAAGCGCGAAATTGAAAGACAAATGTATTGTATTTTTTTTGTCTGTCGACAGATGCATTCAGTCAACTTTGATGTTAGCTGAACCGATTTTAAACAGAGGAACGCCAAATTGTTAAGAAATTAATGGACTTTATATTTTTCTGATAGTTTCATTTTCTATCTGGGTTTGATTTTTTTTTGTCAAAACATATATTTATGTAGAAAATCGGACACAAAAGGGGACACCTAATCTTTCATTGAAAACTTCCGCAATTCTACAAACCAAAACGTCTTTAAGGAATGACTAAATATGTTTTTCTCTCATATTTTTATTCTAAGCAGCACATTTTTATTCGACTCTATTATAAAGACGAAATTCAGTTTTCTTTACGGGGGACATGCTATCATCTTTCTTCACATTTTCAGTAGGTTCATATAAATAAAGGCCCGTTCATAAGCACACAATTCAGTTCCCAAAGTTCACTTGGTTTTTTTCTTTTTTCTCATAATCTCTACTTATTCTAGCAGCAGCACATTCCTCTCATTATTCATAGGGAATTATCTATGATATAGACCGGTTGAACAATAGAGTCATTAAATAGCCCGGGATACAGAGGGATTTGATATTCAGCAGGGTAAAACGACAGAATACTAATAAGCTTTGATCATACTTATGAACAATTGCATAATTAATCAACCCCACCTATTCCCTGCCAACTATTCAAACCCTCCCCATGGTTTCTTGGAAATTGTATGGGAGTTACAAGGTAGCCACCCAGAATGCTGAGCACAGATCAAACCTAATGAATTATTAATGAATATTATAATTTTAAATACATTTGCATTTCTTCTTTTTTTTAATTATCATCTTTCTTCACATTTCAGTAGGTTCATATAAATAAAGGCCCGTTCATAAGCACACTTAGTTCCCAATTCACTTGGTTTTCTTTGATATTCATAGGGAATTATCTATGATATAGACCGGTTGAACAATAGAGTCATTAAAAGCCCGGGGAGGGATTTGATATTCAGCAGGGAAAAGAGGGTTTGAATAGTTCATTATGAATTCATCGGGCTATATGCGTTGACCCGGGTCAAACACATATAGCCCGGTGAATTCATAATGAGCCGATTCAATAAATAAATATAAATATAATATAAATCAGAAGTGGAAGTGGTATTGGTCTCTGTGCTCTCTTCGGCCCATTCAATCCAAGTTCGAATACACCAAGATGTACTCCATTTTGTCCCTTCTGGGATTCTAGCTTCAATTCTTTTGGCAAGCTCAAATATCAGAAATCGCTCTGATGTTTCTTTTGTTTCCCCGTTGTAACGGGTTCGGCTGTAGCGGTTTGACCAACCCGTTCTAGCTGGTTCATCGCCTAGTATAATACTAGAGATTTTAGGGTTTCTCAAAGCCGATGTAGCGGGTTGACGATGAACCGGTTGTAGCGGGTTCGGCTGTAGCGGGTTGACCAACCCGTTCTAGCGGGTTCATCGCCTAGTATAATACTAGAGATTTTAGGGTTTCTCAAGTCGTTGTAGCGGGTTGACGATGAACCGGTTGTAGCGGGTTCGGCTGTAGCGGGTTGACCAACCCGTTCTAGCGGGTTCATCGCCTAGTATAATACTAGAGATTTTAGGGTTTCTCAAGTCGATGTAGCGGGTTGACGATGAACCGGTTGTAGCGAGTTCGGCTGTAGCGGGTTGATCAACCCGTTCTAGCGGGTTCATCGCCTAGTATAATACTAGAGATTTTAGGGTTTCTCAAGGCGCTGTAGCGGGTTGACGATGAACCGGTTGTAGCGGGTTCGGCTGTAGCGGGTTGACCAACCCGTTCTAGCGGGTTCATCGCCTAGTATAATACTAGAGATTTTAGGGTTTCTCAAGCCGATGTAGCGGGTTGACGATGAACCGGTTGTAGCGGGTTCGGCTGTAGCGGGTTGATCAACCCGTTCTAGCGGGTTCATCGCCTAGTATAATACTAGAGATTTTAGGGTTTCTCAAGGCGCTGTAGCGGGTTGACGATGAACCGGTTGTAGCGGGTTCGGCTGTAGCGGGTTGACCAACCCGTTCTAGCGGGTTCGTCGCCTAGTATAATACTAGAGATTTTAAGATTTCTCAAGCCGCTGTAGCGGGTTGACTTAACCGGTTGTAACGGGTTACAATTTTTGCCATTTTTAAGCTCCTAGACTGACTTGCGTGATTTCTCTAGATCTAACATTATGTATTTTGTATGGTAGAAGTTTTGTAAATAAATAAATGCACGAGTTATAGGGATGACATTGGGATCACTCACTCACTCGGCTGAGTAAACTTTCGGTAAGGACTTCATATATGGTACATTATGGTGGTCCATAGTACATTGTCTGTATACAATAATCCTTATTTTTAGGTACATTCTTAATGTTTTGCTTACTATGAGATGTTAAAATACGATATAAATATGATAGAACGAAGCATACATAATAAAAATGTACCATATGATAGAGTCTAGAGTAAAACGACAGCAAAAACCTTCTTTTGCATTGTTCTCACCTCCTTCCTTTATTCCACCCCCACCCTGCCCCCATCAATAAGAACAATAGGTCCATAATTTTACAAGTTGCGGTAGTAAGGTGACATTATTGTCTAAGAACAGCCATATGAGCCTCTATTGAATGTACGAACACTAAAAACAAAATATTTAACTGATAAAAAATACCATTAATTCCGGCTCACTCTTTAGAAATGCCGATGATCAGTTTTCGTGACAGAATGTCACGCAAAGTTTTCGTTAGACGATGTCACGCAAGGGTTAGATCTGTAATTTTCGGCTTCCTGAATAATTATAGATGTTGGGCAACTTAATTTATAAATCTAACCACGAAACGAAATAAAAATTGAAACGTACGCTTCACTGAAGTCTTTTCAAATTGTGAAGCCCACACTTATCGATTCATTGAATCGTTACTAATTCATGCGTGACCTGCAGCTTTCTGACAATGATTACATTTGATTGAGAGGATTAGTTTGAAGCTGTTTTGAAGATGATATTGCATTAGGGCCATTGCATTATTACTCGGGCCCTTCCGAAGGAAGCCCGAGTTAGAAAATGCGTTTTTCGGTAGTAGTAGTTTTTTTAGGCTCAAGAATGACGAAAGTATGCGACGTATTTAATCGTATCCGGAGTTTCAAGATTACTCAGCAGATAAGAAAAGACAATACGACACACGACTCAAGTAGATTATGAATCTTAGTTTTGAAAGCAACATGTCGTTAATAATCCGTTACTGAGCAGCTTCGTATTATGTCTCTGAAGCTAGAGAGCAAGGGTTTGATTTTTCAGTAGATTTTGTTTAGATAGCTAATATCGCTTTGCTTGCTGCCTGACTGTCGTCACGCGCCGTGAAAACCCGTTTAAAAAGTATCCGGCAATAAAACGAAACACATTTCTCAGATATATAATGATGGATGTTTATTCGATTCGACGTTTGAAAAATTCAGAAGGAAAAGAAATCGTAGAAATCATACTTCAAAACTTCATCAATTAAAGCAAAGCTAAACAAGCTCAATGTCCGAAATTTGGGGTCATGCCAAAGTTGTTTTAATAGCCTATTTATATACTTGCACAATACAAAAGCGCATTAATTTTAGAACCGCGGCACAGCGCTATTTAAAGCAGAATTTCCACGCTGAAAACAAGTCAGTGAACGGCAAAAATACAATCAAAATCAAAACGTCATTAGAGATTAGGGATCTGTTGAAGAAGAAGACGCTCAATGAGCGTATAGTCGGGTATTTAATATGACAATGAGAGTTGCGTGACGAGAAACAATTTATGTCGATGACTCATAAAGATTCGTGTAGGTACGTCTGTATTACATATTTAAACGTACTTGAGGTCACTTGAGGTTGCATATTGATATCGCCACAAACGTGTCAAATAGTTAGTTCGCTCAGCTATACATAGTCTCCCTCGTCACGCAACTGTCAGTCATTGTCAGGTCTCTCCTCACGCAACTGACATTGTCCTTGTCATAAGCCCGAGTGTACGCTCATTGAGCGTCTTGTTTAATTGCAAGACAGAAGATAACGACTGCAAAGCCGTCGATAGGTGACTGTCGATAGACTACAAGTCATTGGAAGATCATTCTAATCCATGATTTCCATCAACTTGTATTCGATTTAGGTTTAATTTATATATAAAGACGTATATAAATCAACACATGATGTCGCTAAACGGGTGTCTTCGAAATACGTAGATTGTTGTAAATTTTCACTTCAACGCGTCAGCTAAAATATGCAGTGCAGTTCTATACTGTAGAGATATAAACAATAAAACTGAAAGATGTGCATCTTTGTAGTCAGTACTTGGGTCCATTCACTTACTAATGATCCTTTCAGTTCGGCCAAACTGTCGTTTACATAATTTGACCCTGGTCAAGTCGCTTTGACCAGGGTCAAATTATGTAAACGACAGTTATAGATTCTTCAGAGCAAAGATTGATGTTGTGTAATATCCGGCTTAACTACAGAATACCCCGCATATTGAAGGCCGTCCTGAAGTGGCTACGCGTCTACGCGTCCAATGAGCACCTCCCCTCCCCCCACCTTTCAGAAAATGACCACCCTCCCCCCTAACTTACCCCTCCCCTTGTAAGTTCAGAGTAATCACTTAGCTTTGTCTGCGGCGGCCGGCTACACGCGGCTACGCGGCTACGCGTCACTACTATAAGTACCAGGGCATCTCTTCTTTTTTTGACGCGTAGCACGCGTAGCCGTTTATACCAGGTCCTCCCTTCAGACGTTCATTCAACTGTTATGACGGATGTCGTGAATTGTTTACATATTGAACTTAGTCCCCCCTCGGCCTCACAGCTGTCAAGCACGCTTATCACAAGGGGGGAGGCCTTATGTCGGATTTTGTAAGCTCGTTCGAGTCGACGTCTGGCATAATGATTTCCATTGCAATCGGTTTTGGCTGACATTAAAAAGCTTGAATATCGTCTGCGATCTAAGGATGGTGCGGTAGTTGGACTTAGTTACAAACCGATTCAGTAAAGTAAATATACAAGAGTACAAACAACAAAAACCGCGCAATGTTTTGCACTAATTAAATGGCAGTGCATAGCACAATAGAAAACAATAGAAATATCAGTAATGAGTGCTGAAAGTACTGTTTATGTTAGACGGTTTAAGTGTTCGTATACCACTCCTTGAATCAGTAATAGACCTCCTTAGCTTCGTATGTAAATTGCCCATTTCAAACCATGTGATATAAACATGATATTCTCTGGAGAATTGTTCGTTTATATTTCTGAAATTGAAAGGACTAATTCTTTTACCAAGTCAAAGTCCATACCAAATGTCCGCATAAAAGTGAAAGCAAATTAACTCGTCGGACTACTAGTACTACTTTTAACTAGTCAGTCCGACGAGTTAATTACATTTTCACTCCATATTTAGAACCCAGCAGTTAACAAATTTATAGGAGTAACAATGATTGAGTATTCGTTGCCAGAATGAACTTCAAGCATCAAAACGCAAAATCCAAAATTCCATGCATACCTTATAGTCTTGCAATACTTTACAACGAAGGTTTCAAGAGAGATGATTAGAGCGGAAGGAGCTTAAAAAGATCTCTCGTTCAACAGTCTCACCTCAAGATGACACGCTATGAAGCAAAGCTAACAATGCCAAACGACTAGCCCACGTAGTGATATTGTGAAATCAAATGAACAGTGACCCGGGACGTCCCAGATACTAACTACCGATTGGTGGCCGCGCGCGTTACGTTTCAGTACTTGAATAATGTAAGAGATAAATACCGAGAACGGAGGCAATAAGCCATATAAATCCCGAGGGCCGTAGGCCCGAGGGATTTATAGGCTTATTGCCGACGTTCGAGGTATTTATCTGACTTAGTTTAAATTTGACAAGGTTTTCGCACGAAGCAATCTGAGGCATTTTCTGGTATTTTTTGGAGTGTTATTTAGCATGAATACTATGAATAGCATGAAGAATAGCATTTCAGTGCTCATTATGAATTTACCGGGATGTTTCTATATACAACCCAGGGCTGTATATGGATACATCCCGGTGAATTCATAATGAGCAATTCAATTCTATTCTATTGTTCAACCGGTCAATACCGGAGATAAAGCCCTATGAATAACAAAGAAAACCGTGTCAAATTTAAACTAAGCCGCCCTCAACCCTCGGGAGACTTTGTAAAAGTCACGGGGCCGAGCATAAACCCTCCCTCGGAGTTCAGGGGGAGCGGGGGGGGGGGGGGGGGGGGGGCATTTCTCACTAGCATATTGCACTTATAAGCTCAGAAAGGGCACTTGCATTGAGCCACGGAAGTTATACCATGAAATAAAACACTATTGTAATTATTTATATAGTCAACATGCAAATGATTTGTTCTGCCAGTATTTTCAGGGATTCTAGATAGATTCAATCTGAAACTAAAAGTGACTTTATGGGTCAACTAGACTACACCTTTTTTAATTGTGCAAGATTTCACTTAGTTCTCTCAAAAAAGTTTTGTGGAGCTATCAGAGTGATAAATGAAATTCAACGGTTGAGGGATCAATGTAAGGAGCAATTAAAAGCTTTGTCATAGATATTGATGTTAATTATTATAAATGAGTTAATTACTCGGCGTGGACTGCCGGTGGCAGAATGGGCTTTTTTTTGGTCAGAGGTTCCAGTCCATCCCGGCCTCAGGAAGCCCATGAAGAGCGAGAGAAGCATGTGATTCGGGAAAAAAAATCGATTTTCTGGTCCGTTAGTTGGAGTAAACGACCTGAAAGCAGGCCAGGACACTGATAGATTGCCATTCTATTACATATCAAAAGCTCTTGATTGAGCGAATCGAGAAAGTATTTTATTTTCGGCTGAAACCAAGTGATCGATTGCCGGACTTGTTGCCTTAACTACTAGTGAGCACTCAAAATATATCGATCCCAAATGATACTAAATGATACCTCTTATCCTAAATTAAACACCTCAAAGCACTCAAACAACTACTAATCTTTATATCTTGAGTATAATTAGGAGTTCGATATTCATAAAATCCATTCCTGAAGCGAAAATCGAACTACATTACGGTATATACAAAACTCCCCGTACCAACGCTTACGGCAAAACAAGACGCGCAATGAGCGTATACTCGGGCATTATGACAATGACAATGACAGTTGAGTGACGAGGGAGACTATGTGTCGGTGAGCATAGATAAAGATAATCGAATCAGTACGTACTTGGTACGTCCTGAGGTTGCATAGTTCAGATGGTTCTGATAACGCCCTTCGTTTGTGTTTGTTTTTGTTAAATATATTTACGCTCAGTTACAAAGGCTTCAATAGCACTATTTTCAGTCAATTATGCTTCTTCGATACAATATCATTTCTCTTCTGCATATTAAACTCAACTGCTTCTCTCTCGATGTACAGCACGAGCTTCTACACAGCACTTCTAGTCGGTAGTCTTGGAACGATCGATGACCCAGCACTTCTAGTCTTCGAACCTGGGAGTAATCTGGCGCCAGTAATCTTGAAACTCTATACGATCAAATACTTCGCATTTTATGTTCCGATACGATCTAATCGACCACGTTTTCAGCCATTTGAAACCCTGAAACATACATTCCTGGCATTTTGTGTACAGCGGAAAAAATTAAAATAAAATAAATTAAAATAAGAAAGCGTATTTTATAACTCGGGCTTCCTCCGGAAGTGCCCGAGTAATAACGGCCCAAAACATCGCTTAGACAAAAACAGAGGATGGTAAGCCTGTGGGCTAGAGATTGCCCAGAGTTCCAGCTGATCATCCCACACGCCGAGTAAACGCTCAATGAGCGTCTCAGTTATTACTGAAATAAGTGTAATAAGTCTTTTGTTCAAGGAAAAATGAGACACTCACGTGGTCCTTACGGCATCTAATGCCGTGTTTACACTTGAGCGCTTACCAAGGTACAAATCAGAAAACTATTGTTTGTTGCGTGGTGACCGCTCAACAAACAATAGTTTTCTGATTTGTACCTTGGTAGAGCGCTCAAGTGTAAACACGGCATAAGAGAGAGAAAATAATGTGAATGACAAAATTAAATATTTACTGGACTCGGTTTTCACAAAATATTAATCTGCTAGCGGAATTGAGAAATCAGTCCAATAATTGTTAATTATTTTGTTCCTGTAAATTGTAAATAAATAAAGTGAATGATTGCTTGTTTGCTTGCTTGCTTGCTTGCTGGATGGATGGATGGATGGATGGATGGATGGATGGATGGATGGATGGATGGATGGATGGATGGATGGATGGATGGATGGATGGATGGATGGATGGATGGATGGATGGATGGATGGATGGATGGATGGATGGATGGATGGATGGATGGATGGATGGATGGATGGATGGATGGATTGTTTGATTGTCCCGTTTCAAAGTGGAGTGGATAGAAGTCCTTGGATAAACTCTTATTCAATGAACAGAACTGATTCTTTTGATTGTTGTTCTGAAACCCTTATGTTGCAGTGTTGAATTGTCAGTGTTGGTTTCCTTGGGATTTTCATCCTGCATATTTTAGTTTTGTCGAAACATCGTCCACAGACAGGACAAATAAATATGCAGGATGAAAATCCCAAGGAAACCAACACTGACAATAGAACTCTTATTTATTGAATAAAAACTCTATGAATTGCTGGTTTGGAAAGACACAGTGACCATGCTGGAGGTGGGTTGGCAGTACAAACACGGAGAAGGTAATGACATTGAGGAATGTTTTGCCTTTACCGTGTAAACTGAATATGAATTGCTGGTTTGGAAAGACACAGTGACCATACTGGAGGTGGGTTGGCAGTACAAACAAGAGAAGGTAATGACATTGATGAGGAATGTTTTGCCTTTACCGGGTATTAAAACTGAATATGGGCGCCGTGACGTCACGTGCAAACAAGCAACACTGACTTGTGCTCTCTACTCTACTCAAATGCTTCAGCTTTTAAAAAAAAATGCCCCGTTCACACTGAGGTTAAAACATGTTTTAAGGTGGTGAATGGGGCATAATTTTCCAATCTAGAGAGAAAGTATTATATAGTGGATAGAACGTACTGTCGGTATAGACGCTTGGAGAAATCCTTATCCAGTAGAAATGTTTAACGGGTACTAGCTAGGAGAGCTTCAATGCTTTTAATGACTTTAACGAATATTTATTCATTTATACACCGCTCTTCACACGTCACTTAAACGAATTGGACCAGCCTTGTTTTTTTCCCAAAAAATAAAAATATTAAAATTGATTAACTTTTAGTGCATTCACATCATCAAAGAAACGCCCTTTATTTGCATGGGGGCCAAGCCCATGCCGTGAGGTGATATAAAATGACGTTAATTAATCAACTTCCTTAGAAAACACGCTAAAACTTAATCAAGAGAGAGTGAAACTTTGTGAAAATTACACTGACGTCAGTCACGCCGAGTACAGTAGATTCTCATCGGACAAACAAATAAATCATTTCAACAGTTTCAAAAATACAGGATTATTTGTAGTTCTTTCAACAAAATATTTGCTAAAGTTATATACAGGGATTTCTTCTTTGTTTTTCATCATTGTTTTTTCAAAACGACTATTCACATCGTCAGAGTTTCAGCTGCCCCCATAAAGTGAGTAGCTAATCTTCAAAACCATATAATTACTCTAACTATAGTACCAAGGCCTAGGGGTCCGGCTCTAACTACTCCACAGTGAAACTGCAGTTTTCCTCAGTCGACTTCTCGTGAATCATAATCAAATTAAGTAGTTCTGCCTTGTGAGAACTTTTGACATTGTTTGTACTAGGGTCTACTAGCAAATACAGTATAATATTTGCATAACAAAGAGTGAGTGTAGAGTGTGTGGGAGAGCGCGAGAGCAGTGTTCAATGATTTCGACAGGTGCTTCTTCTAACATTGTTTTGTTAAATAGACTTCGCTGTGTCGATCTACGACTCAACTTCGACGCTAGCTAGCTACAACTGGGAGCCGGAGCATATTTAAATTACAAGGTAAAATACAAGTCATTCGTCACATGTAGTCGATGTTGAAAGTAAGTATCGATCGGAAAGTAAGTATCGATCGGGAGAAAAATTATCTTGGTTGTCGGAAGTGAAGCCTGGAGTAAATGAAAAAATTCATTCAAACTATCAAATAGTTGCAAAAGCTAATTTAACCGCAGATCGGTGAATTAACACGGAGTTGGATTATAGAAAGATACAAGAAACTATACAACACAATAACTTGATATTTCAATCCAGGATTTAAAATTAATACATGTTGTTCGTGGAATAAAAGTATAGCTCGTTGTGACTGAGTATATTTTCGGTCGGAATTTTTATCGCATTCCCGGCTTTATCTGTAAAGAATATCATGAACTCGGTCCTACTAATCTAAAAAATAATAACACATCTAACTATTCACGGAAATTACTTTCAACTTTGATTCAGTAGAGGAAGTTTAGAAACAAATACGGTCGGTTACAAATTGATTTCTGGGGCCGCAAATTAACATGTGCCGGTTTCTAACCAATGCGTATTTTGAATAACGTGACTGCCACAACTCAAGCTAAACAATGCGTGTTCATTAATAACACTTGAATAGAACAAAGTACTATTTCCATGAAGTTGTTCAAATAAGCCTCGAAGAAACTGAAGAAAAGGAAGCGAAAATCCATATATAAACATTGATGTCCATAAAAAAAAGAATTGCAACAAGATGGGTGAATTCACTCCCAATGTATCACTTCATTAAGTAGTCTAGCTCCATTGAAAGCTAAACAGACTAAACAAACTTTTTTCAGTATGAAAAACTAGAAATCATAAAAACCAATATTTGTAGTTCTCGTTGGCTATTTATGTTTTTGAACATTCCGTCAACCGCCGGCCGCTCTTTGCGAAATTCAAGGTTGAAAATAATAATTTGTCTGTGAAGCCGGTTATAATATAAAGAATAACACGTTTTTTTGGGACGATGCTCAGGTACTAATTGCCCCATATCACTATGACATCACATCAAAACAATATATTCTTAAAAACACTAGTTTCTTCACAGGTTGCCGCAAAAGCTCTACTTATGGCAGCTTTGCCAATGATTTCATTGAAAAACCTGAAAACACAATTTCTCTGAAAATTCTGAATGAAGCTAATTTAGACTAAACTGAACAGTGTCTTTGTCTATGTGTTCTTCAGCCACACCTGGAGTGTATTGCAGATCATGTTAAACATAATTTTTTTCGGATTTTTTCCACTGCTAGCTGCAAATGAGTTTAAAATATTTTAGAAAATCATATATTTTAGAAAGTCATTTGTTGTATCCTACCACGACTGGAATCCAAAAGTATTTAACAAAATGATAACAATTTCGTTGCAAAACTGTTTGGGTACATTATTTCTTTACAAATATACGGAGCAAAGAAAAGTGGTAACCAATAGCATAATGCGCGGAGAATTATCGGACGATATTAGGGCGCAAAAATGGCGTCCCATAAAACAGCGACCCATATAATGACATTCCTAATATACTTGTTACCAGTTTCCGCGCAACGCCGAAAAGGCAAAAATAATATTTCGAGTAGTGTAGTGCGCACATGCAAAATTTTCAACATAAGCAACTTGACTTTGTTGCTAATTTAATTGACACACCGATAGAAATTCACTCTTAGGCATTTTAAGCTGATGTTATTTTCTTTTCAGATTTGTTAATGTGACACCATAACCACCTCGTAAACATGCCTCTAGGGCGTGGCATATTCCAAACACTGGTACTGGTGAACATGGTATTCAGCACCAACGCTGAAGGTAATTACATTCTCGTACCCAGACCCTTCTCAATTTCGTTAGAAAGTTGAGAAGGGTCTGGGTACGAGAATGAAGGTAAAGACTGTTTGGATTTTGAATTGGATTTAGTATTCGCAGGAGCCAGTTACGTCCTTACTTCAGAATACCCCGCAACTAGTCAAGCTCTTACAGCGGCACTCTTTGAAAACGATGCAAAATACAATAGATTCTATTATTATGCAAATATAGTTGCGGGGTATTCTGAAGTCATATCATGGCGAAAATCGAAAGTGACGGGCCGAAAACTCCGAGTATAGTGTCAATATTTGCACCAAAATCTTCAGAATTTCCTTGTCTAATCAAATATTCGCGGGCATTTTACATTTACCGCGTGAGTATACCTATGAGTATATCGATTCACCGCATGACGGAAGTGCATAGTGGGCTCACAAAGCAAGTGACTATGCCGGCTACTACTGACAAAACAAATCGTCGAATTGACGAAGTTTTTTTATAATTGCTCTAGTTAATAAAAAAATATGCCATATTATAGCTAAAGCACTAAAGATTCATAAACTGTGAAGGCATTTTAACATTGTCAGTTTTAAATAAGAGAAATAGACGCTTCCAAACTAATTACTCGCAGTCATTTTCTTGTACCCGAGTCGATACCGGATATGCATCAGAGGCCAAGGCCGATAATTTGACAAGAGAAAATGAGGTAAGAGAAGGAATCTCCCGTATTGGGCTCTTGACCCATCATGTGCCCCGTTAATTCTATTTTTAGAATGCTCAATCTATTTTGGGAACGGAACGTGATTGGTCAGATCATATAAGGCGAGGTTGCGGAGGCCGTTACGCACGGCTTTGATATGAAAAGTCAAATTTGAGCGAAGTGAGCAAAGAAAATCTTCTCAACTTTCTCGAACATTTTACAAATTTTTACCTCGAAAATTCAATAAAGGATTTTACCAAATTATCCTTTTTGGATTTGACTGAAATTATTGTGAATTTGGGACACTTGAGACGATTCTAAATAGAGGAAAACGGCTTCATTTTGCCATGTGCTTCGACAGAGAAAACCGATAAGTGCAAGGAATCGTTTTGTTGTAGCCGTCTTGTAGGACTGCAGATGGAGATGCTTGTTCTTGAATTAAATTTTCATGACCACAATATGACTGGTGCTTCAAGGTTTTGGTGATGTTGGCTTTTGTAAATTTTCTTTCGTGTTTTCAACCTGAGAATAACGCTTGGACTTCGTAATTGTTGAATACAAGTGCCGGTAAGACCACATTAACAATATAGTTTGTTAATTTTCGTGATTGCTTTGACTTTGACCGTTGTGTAATTTATATTTGTAGCACCTTAATTTTGCTCAATTCGCCTGAGTATTCGTAAAATCCTTCAATGAGTCTTAGATAATTAAATTGTGGCATTTCTCAGCCGAGAGTTGACGATGGCGGTTTGTTTAGTCGCTCAGTTTTGTATTTTTATTCAGGTCGTTTGCAGACTTTGCACGTATTAAAACATCGTAGAAATCGTACGACCACTGCTTTGTTATCTTGGAGCAGAATCTGTGTAGTCTTTTGCTTTTCTTTTTAATTATGACAAAAAATAAAAAGTTTTTGAAAGGAAAAACCAAGGTAAGGTTGAGTATTTTGGTTGCGCGGGCATGGTAACTAAAGCTAAAAATAGATCGAGTTCTAAAAATAGAATTAACGGAACACATGATGGGGTACCAGGGATTCCTTCTCTTACCTCATTTTCTCTTGATATAGAGTATTTCTTAACACATATTTTGCCATGACGTTGCAAGATGTGAAAATAGCACCAAAAAGCTATTGCACTATTATTATTTAGCGCCCTTTAGAATTAGCACTGTTTCATGGTGTTGGTGTTTGCACTCTATGCATGCAATATTTCGCGTCAAGACTGATATTCTTCAACTATTTCTGTACCGCATTAATTCCAACTGATAGCCGAGTAAAGAAGTACATAATGACATAATCTATTGTATGTTATTTCAGTACTCAATTCCTTTGAATGCGGTCGAAAGTTTACTGGCTCACAGTTGATTGACAAGCGGATAGTAGGTGGAGTGTCCAGTCCCATAGGGACGTGGCCTTGGCAAGTGGCATTGCTGCTGGACGGACAACAAGTGTGCGCGGGCTCACTTATCAACTCTCGATGGGTTATTAGTGCAGGTCATTGCTTTATGGGTAGGTTGATCGATTGACTGATTCTTTGGTTTCCATGTAACTTCAGCTCATTTTATATTTGTATTTTTTTTTGGTTTTGGTCTTCCTGTGGTTATGTAAATTGTCTATGACGTTACGACCAGACATAAATGCCCGTATGTAGAATTAATTGGACTAAACCTTCTGTTGGGTGAGATTCCACTAAATCATTTCACACATAATCTAGAATCTTTAAACAAAGTAGGATACCCCAAAACATCTCACCCTTATCTCCCCATCCCCCTCCACCCTAGGGATTAGATGATGTATTACATCATTGTTTTATAGATCCTCGCTCGTCTAATGACCACAGAAGATGGACAGTTCTACTGGGAGAGCGCAAAAAAAGAGCGGGAAAGTCACACTTTGAGAGGAGACGGGATGTCAAACGTCTAATTGTTCATCCAAATTTCAGAGGAATCATCGTCAATGGAGAGTTCTCCAAGCCCCTTGATTACGATATAGGTACCTGAATAACGTTATTTAAGGGGAGCAATGGGCTTCATGTAGTTGCAGAAATTGTCCTGGCTATTGTTTTCTATGTAAAACAATACATAGAACGACAATAGAACAATAGCCAGGACTTTTGTGCAGCTACACGAAGACCTGACCGAGCAAGGCTAATCATTAACACCGATGGTCCTTATCTCTCTAATATGCTATTGAGGAGGATTGCACAGAATTGATTGCATTTGCATGAGATTCATTCATCAAGATAATTTTGGTCAAGAAGCTTACTTGAAAAAAATCAATAACAGCAAAAAAAAACAGGGAAACTTTGTGATATGACCATACAGAACAAGATGGCTGCTGTACATTTTACCACAATCCTTTGCGAACCTAAATCAGTACTACTCGCATCTACCAAATTTTTTTAACTTTTTATTGCATACACGCTCCTTTTGGAAACCAGCTTTAAGTTGTAGTGGCTAGCGTGTTGAAATAAAGTTGATCCATATCCACTGCTACTATCCGGCCGGCTGACGCGGTCCCATAAATAAAGCTAGTAACAACTTCATACTGTACTTTTGATGTTCGCAACTCTCTGCTGAGATGTATTTTACAAGCTTGCAAGGTGTAATGTATTTGAAACTCAAAGTTGTGTGGAAAATGTACAAGCCGGTCATCTTTTTACTGCGTCTCAGTTATGATTCGACTTATTTATTTCATTGACAGCCCTTTTGGAGCTCAACCAGCCAGTACAGTTTGACGCAAATATCTATCCAATCTGCTTACCAACAAACGCCCTAACACTCACCCCAGGGAGGCTGTGCTATATAACCGGCTGGGGCAGAAATGGTTGGAAGGGGACTAGGGCGAGAAACTTAAGACAAGCGGCAGTACCATTGATATCACGTGATCAATGCAACAAGGAGGATTCTTACAACGGCGAAGTTCACAAAACGTCCTTATGCGCTGGGTTTGAATATGGAAGCGCAGACGCATGCCAGTCTGACAGCGGAGGTCCGCTGTCCTGTCAAGAAAGCGGGCGCTGGTATATTGCTGGAGTTATTTCATGGGGAAAGAAATGCGCGCAACCACATAAGTTTGGAGTATATGCGAATGTCCAAAAGCTGAAACCTTGGATAATTGATACGATTTTCTATGAAAAGTAAACACAAAACTTACGCTTGTAGATCTCTTTTCTCACAAAAAGAAAAAAAAGTGAACAAAATATTCTACCACCAGACAATTAAGTAATAGAAGTCCGGCTCGCGATTATCAAGCTTTTCTCGTGTTCTCTCAACATCCGAAGTCATTTATTTCGCCAGTAAACCCCGGAAATTCGTATTCTATTGCTTTTATGATATAGCCAAAGATAAAAACAAAAGAATCTGCAAAAAAACGTGTTTACCGGGATAATAGATCATAGATTTTGACAGGGAATCAGCCAATCAGAGCGCGCGTACTATGTAAGCTATATTATAAAACAAAATATTCCACCACCAAACAATAATTCAGAGTATAATACTGGCCAGAAAATAGGCAAAATTTCAACACTTTTGGCCGGGGTCAGTTACAAGAGACAATAAAATGAAATGTCATTCACGTTAACTTTACTACAGGCTAAAGTTTATTTGTTGGACGTTAAAGGTATATAATGTTCTTAAATATTACCTCACCATGTTGTTCACGATTTTACAATAAAAAGTTCAAATAAATAAAACTAGTTACACGAAATGTTAGTTATTTTATGAGTAAAAAAACAGCATCGTCTCAGTTTTAAGCTGCTGTTTTAAACACAAAATACGCTGTAAATAGGATAACGAGAAGTCGGAAATATTGGAATTATTTAACACAGCAAAATGGGAAAAATTCACACACATATAAAAAGAGAAAAATAAAATACAACACAGTTTGATAACAACCTTGGCCATTGTAATATGAATTTCAAGCTAGCTGCATAATAACTTGAACAGTCTTTAGATCTAGATGTACACTCTAATAGGTTTGCATGGAATTTGATATTTCAGATATACAGCTATTTCAAAAAACGTTGTCCAGTTCTTCGTGCGTATTGCGTTTTGCATATGATTATACTGAGAATCATTTTTCTATTCACTGAGCTAAAAATGTCGACAAACCAACTTGAAATAACTTTCCATCGAAGCCCATCACTATGGTGGCGGCATGACTGTTTCATACACTTAAGACGCATTTCAATTATCGAATACACAATGCAATACGCAAAGTGCAATACACAATGTGCAATACGCACGAAACACGAGAGAACCTTTTTTGAAATACAGTAGCTGTATGCTCGAACGAAGATCCCCATATAACTTAAACTGCTGGTTCATACAAGCGTCGTAAGCGGAATAATCGCAAGAAGCTTACGATCTAGTGTGAATCAAAACAACGCAAGAAAACCTTCTTTCTGATCCTTCAGATTCTGATTCCGTCGCCCTTCGGCTTCCGATTATTAGTTCACACTGGTCATAAGCTCCTCAGCTTACGATTCCGATTATTAGTTCACACTGGTCATAAGCTCCTCTTACGATTCCGACTCCGATTATTAGTTCACACTGGTCATAAGTTCCTCTTACGATTCCGATTATTAGTTCACACTGGTCATAAGTTCCTCTTACGATTCCGATTATTAGTTCACACTGGTCATAAGTTCCTCTTACGATTCCGATTATTAGTTCACACTGGTCATAAGTTCCTCTTACGATTCCGATTTTTAGTTCACACTGGTCATAAGCTCCTCTTACGATTCCGACTCCGATTATTAGTTCACACTGGTCATAAGTTCCTCTTACGATTCCGATTATTAGTTCACACTGGTCATAAGTTCCTCTTACGATTCCGACCTCGATTATTAGTTCACACTGGTCATAACTTCTCTTACGATTCCGATGTCTGCATGAGATATCTCAGTTCAAGACTATGTTTTCACAGCTTCTAGAAAACTTAAAGTTTCTAGAAACACTTTGGTAATGCAGATCAAACCTTTCTCTCTTTCCTCACCCATCTATTCAGACTGCGCCAGAAATTCAAGTTAATTCTCCTCTGGAACCCGCACGACAAACGTAAGCGCGGGAGACCTAGAACAACTGGGGGAGATCATGTGAACCTCCAGGGCCTGCCGACTGGAAGATCGCCCGACTAGCACCGGATCGTCTTGGATGGTGGAAATATATGACAGACCATATGCTCCACCGAGGAGACACGAGTCTGAGAGAGAGATTATTTGCACACGTACCACGTGACTTGTTGGTAGCGTTAGTTTGTTTTGCTACATTTTTTCAAAGTGTTAGAAAAAATATGGGGTATGGACCATTAACACCTCGTCCGCATTAGAGCGGACGAGGTGAACTAAACTATTACACATAATATCAGTCAGACATGTCCTAGACTGCGGCCCCTACCCTGGGGATTTTTGACTAGTTAACAACCTACTCGGCCAATATGGCGGATCGATGATAGGACTACGATTGTCAAGAAGGACAAACACCTAGAAAAGTACTGAGACTCTATCGCAGTCTAGAAATATCCGATTATTCGAAGAAAATCACAAGAAAATGTGTTTAATTTAATATACGGTACTGATAGGCTTGATCAGATAGCGCCATCAAGCTACTTTCGTCACTAACAGTGACTTTAAACGAGTGAATTCAATTGGTAGAGCATCAACATATCTGGATGATTTGATGAATCATTCGAAGAAAATCACAAAGATGTCTAATTTATAGATAAGGAACCACGCCCTGATCCATATGAAATGATTTTATGAATTATTCGAAGAAAATCACAAAAAGGTATCCTTACCTACAGGCAAGGAACCATGCCTTTGGACAATTGGAGCCTGATCCATATGAAACGATTTTATGAATTATTCGAAGAAAACCTCAAGAAAAGGTGTCTAATTTATAGATAAGGAACCACGCCTTTGGACAATTGGAGCCTGATCCATATAAAATGATTTTATGAATTATTCGAAGAAAATCACAAAAAGGTATTCTTACCTACAGGCAAGGAACCACGCCTTTGGATAATTGGAGCCTGATCCATATTAAACGATTTTATGAATTATTTCAACACGTAGATCCGATGAACGGATTACATTTAGATTTAGGTATTCAGTGTCTGACGTCTGTAGATACACAGTTGCGTATATATATGATTATAGAGTAAGCGCATGCAATAGATTATTGTAGAAGTCCAGATATATGAAAACGATAAAGAGTTGCGTACATAGTCTTTGTTCTCATAAGAAGGTTGTGTTTCATAGTAATAGTGTACGGCCAATGGGTAATAAAACATAGAGTTAGCCAAACATAAACTCGGTGGTTAACATACAATCATGAAATTAAGATTGTTACCACAGTGCAGATCCATTTTACCAGATCAAACAATGCACACTTAGTCTCCATATATGGTAACGGAATTCCATATTTGTTTAATGACTTTTGCTTAGATGGCCTATTCTTCCAAGTTCCATATATGCTAATGGCGTTCCATATTTGGTAAGTGGCTATTCTGCCAAGTTTCATATATGGTAACGGAATTCCATATTTGGTTAGTGGCCATGGTTGCTCATTAATAATTTACCAGTCAATACACAATCCAATCAATGCACAACTGTCGAGATAAAGTCTAGAAAATCTGAAATGGAGGAGTAAAAAGTAGAAAAGACAACGCGAAGCTTGGTGATTCGGAGATTTTGAAATTTAGAAAGTTTGATCGAAGCTCACAAAATGGCATGCTTTGATAAATAGTTGCCAGTGCGTGAAGGTTAGAATAAGTTGGCTGTATATATATATATCTTACCAGCTGGCTCCTAACAGGAGTTTGAGGCCAAATTATGATACATTTAAAATGGCATCTCAAAATAAACCTTATTAAGGTTTAAATAATAATAAAAATGTCTAACTGATAAAATAAATTAAAAAATGTTACGAAAATCGCGTTAAAAAATAGACATAAAAATAAGCGGCAAAGAGAGAGAAAGCAACAAAGAAAGAAAGAAAATGAGAAAGAAAGTTACGAAGGGAGGAAAGAAGGAAGGAAGAAACCTGAAACATCAACAAGCATGGTAAAAAAAGAGACTAAAACAATGGACTATTCGAATTCAGAGGCCTAAACATACTCGCACCCTGTATGAAGAGAAATAAATAACTACTAATCAGCATAGCCTTATGGCTATATTGAATTTGAACGGAGTAGTTTGGTCGCAGATCTAATGTAGTAGACTACCAGTGAAAGCTGCTCCTTTACTTGGTTCCAGTTTCCACTCTGCTTGGCTTCGTAGAGCGCGTCTACGAGGCCTGGGAAACTATTTCCTGCGTAGGAGTTGTGAGATGAAGGTGCGTAGATCACGTGACTGAAATAGAACAAACACGTGACTTGATATCAATGTTAAAAACAGGATTTAGAGGTCAAAACACAGACAGCCCAACCATTTCTGCTAAGGCTACTTAATTATAATAAATAAAACGATATTTGTATGCGCGCGTCTTTTTGATGAGTTTCATTTGCGCGGGCGGTCTTACGGGGCGCGCACAGGGAACCCAACATTCAAAAACAGATGCACCCTTACAAATATAAGCAATGGTGGCCAAAAGTGGGAAAATACGGCTGAGGACCAGACACACGATGCAACTTTTCTTTCAACGTTGCGCGCAACAAGAGTTTTTTTGGGGTGTCACACGATGCAACGTTGCGCGCAACGGTTGCAGAAGTAGAACTCGATCCTACTTCTGCAACTGTTGCGCGCAACGTTACAAGAAAAGTTGCATCGTGTGTCCGAGCCTTAAGGCTCGCTATCCTACATCAATGGAATAACAAATGTATTTCTATACTGAAACCTCTACATACATACCGCTTAAAAGGCCTGCCTGGTAGTCCTTGGGGATTAAGGAAAGATCTCTCAAATTGCAATAATTTGTCATTAGCCATCCTTACAGCAATGCGGCTGAAATAGAAAGTGAATACCAGTTATTATATTGCGTGTTACGCACTTGGGCAATAAGTCAGTGCAAAAAACTGGGTCCATAACTTACGGCACGGACCTCACACTCGGGTAATAAGAGGTATTTATAATCCCATTTAAGTGTAAGAGAAGAGAGCATGGTCTCTCAAATTAATAATAATAATAATAAATTAATAAATTGGGGGTAAGATAGCCTGTGAAGCCTTAACACCACTCCGTCATCAACTATTTACGTCTTACACAAGAACCAAACTACTCACTCTTTTGTGTCTACTGTTGACAAGAATCTGTGGAATTCATTAGCTGCTGATGAAAGGTTTTTAATCGCGACATCTAAGAATTCTATTCAAAAGAAAAAAAGATGTGAAATAAGCAAACATGTAAAACAAAAACGTTTATTATAAATTAATTATGACAAAACGAGCAAACAAACAAGCAAGCAAGCAAGTAAACAAACAAACAATTAACAAACAAGCAAGCAAGCAAACAAGCAAGCAAATAAATAAACAAGCAAGCAAGCAAATAAACAAGCAAGCAAGCAAGCAAACAAACAAACAAACAAGAAAGCAAAAAACAAACAAACAAACAAACAAGCAAGCAAACATGCAGGCAAACAAACAAGGAAGCAAACAAGCAAACAACGAACCAAGCAACCAAACAAGGAAGCAAACAAGCAGACAAGCAGGAAAATAAGCAAGCAAACAAACAAACCGCCAACCAAACAAGCAAGCAAGCAAACAAACAAGGAAGCAAACAAGCAAATGGCAAATAAGCAAGCAAGCAAGCAAGCAAGCAAGCAAGCAAGCAAGCAAGCAAGCAAGCAAGCAAGCAAGCAAGCAAGCAAGCAAGCAAGCAAGCAAGCAAGCAAGCAAGCAAGCAAGCAAGCAAGCAAGCAAGCAAGCAAGCAAGCAAACAAGCAAGCAAACAAACAAGGAAGCAAACAAGCAAATGGCAAATAAGCAAGCAAGCAAGCAAGCAAGCAAGTAAACAAACAAACAATTAACAAACAAGCAAGCAAGCAAACAAGCAAGCAAATAAATAAACAAGCAAGCAAGCAAATAAACAAGCAAGCAAGCAAACAAACAAACAAACAAACAAACAAACAAGAAAGCAATAAACAAACAAACAAACAAGGAAGCAAAAAACAAACAAGGAAGCAAACAAGCAAACAACGAACCAAGCAACCAAACAAGGAAGCAAACAAGCAGGAAAATAAGCAAGCAAACAAACAAACCGCCAACCAAACAAGCAAGCAAGCAAACAAACAAGGAAGCAAACAAGCAAATGGCAAATAAGCAAGCAAGCAAGCAAGCAAGCAAGCAAGCAAGCAAGCAAGCAAGCAAGCAAGCAAGCAAGCAAGCAAGCAAGCAAGCAAGCAAGCAAGCAAGCAAGCAAGCAAGCAAGCAAGCAAGCAAGCAAGCAAGCAAGCAAGCAAGCAAGCAAACAAAACAAGCAAACAAGCAAACAAGCAAACAAGCAAACAAGCAAAAGCAAGTAAGCAAACAAGCAAACAAGCAAACAAGCAAACAAGCAAAAGCAAGCAAACAAGCAAAGCAAACAAGCAAACAAGCAAACAAGCAAACAAGCAAGCAAGCAAAAACAAAAACAAACAAGCAAACAAGCAAACAAGCAAACAAGCAAACAAGCAAACAAGCAAACAAGCAAACAAAACAAACAAACAAACAAGCAAACAAACAAACAAGCAAACAAGCAAACAAACAAAAAGCAAACAAAACAAGCAAACAAGCAAACAAAAACAAGCAAACAAGCAAACAAGCAAACAAGCAAACAAGCAAACAAGCAAACAAGCAAACAAGCAAACAAGCAAACAAGCAAACAAACAAACAAGCAAACAAACAAACAAGCAAGCAAACAAGCAAACAAACAAACAAGCAAACAAGCAAACAAGCAAACAAACAAACAAGCAAACAAACAAACAAAAAAGCAAGCAAGCAAACAAGCAAACAAGCAAACAAGCAAACAAGCAAACAAGCAAACAAGCAAACAAGCAAACAAACAAACAAACAAGCAAACAAACAAACAAGCAAGCAAACAAGCAAACAAGCAAACAAGCAAACAAGCAAGCAAACAAACAAGCAAGCAAACAAGCAAATAAGCAAACAAGCAAACAAGCAAACAAGCAAGCAAGCAAACAAGCAAACAAGCAAACAAGCAAACAAGCAAACAAGCAAACAAAGCAAACAAGCAAACAAACAAGCAAGCAAACAAGCAAACAAGCAAACAAGCAAACAAGCAAACAAGCAAACAAACAAACAAGCAAGCAAATAAGCAAATAAGCAAACAAGGAAAGACGGATGGAATGGTTTACCAAGGTTAATATTCTGTTTCTTGAAAGTCACTCCATAAGAAGCCTTGATGCCGTCCACATCAGCACGGATGGATTGCGCGAACCTCGAGCAATTGAATGGTATAAAGAGACTATCAGCGAGTTTGATACCAAGACGAACCCACAATTGTGATATTGCCTTGTGGTATTGGAAACCGCGATCGACAAAATTCGCCATCCAGTGGAAAGTATCGTGGACCGAGTGGTAGACTGGGTACGAGCTGATTCTCATCTTTTTCTATTAACAAAGTTAATTCATTTTACAGATAGGCGTTTCAATGCAAGGAATAAAACCTTCATTAGATTCTAGGAAGTGGAAGTAGCTTCGACATTTTATCATTCAGATATATTTTTATAATTCTTTAGTCTTTTATAAGTTCGGTTTGTAGAAACCAACTGGCATACTATCGCGAATCCTGCAATCTGATTGGCTAACGTACTCACTATCTACTAAGCCGGCGTTTTGAACAAAAACAAAACGAAAAATCAATAAATGTTGGTATAAATTCGAAGGTAGTATGTTAGTTGGTTTCTACTAATACAACTAGACTACGAGTTCGAGTTTTCTATGAGTACAAATAGTCAACTCGACGCTACGCGCCTCGTTGACTATTGGCTCATAGAAAACTCGAACTTGTAGTCTAATAGACCTTTTTACCGATACGGCGGCCATCTTGAATTATGGGATGCCCAGGGTACAAGCTAGTAACCATTTGGCCATGAAAAACTACGAAAACTTAATTTAAAGCAATGAATTTGTACAAAATTATACAACAATACACAACACATGTAGATAGTAAGCCATACAACACTATGGTTAGAGTGAAATAGAAAAATAATATATTGACGCGACTCCACAAGTACAGTTTTTGGGAGCTTTTGGGTCATTTGTCCCCTGAGCATCCCATAATGTTTTAGCCAAAACAATAGAATCCAAAATGGCCGCCGTATCGGTAAAAAGGTCTGTTGTTAAATAAAATATATATTTGCAAAAGTAGATTGACAGTCATTTATATAATACTCGATCTAAAGTTCTGAGGACTATTAAAAATATTTTAAAATCTTGTTAATGCCAAGGTGAACTGGAGCCCATTTTTCGCGAGATGGGTTCCAGTCTCTTTCGATCAATAAAGCGTCAGGAAACCCAAAAAGGAAAAACGTTATAACCATAACACTGGAAACTTTAACCCATTTCCATGCAATGTAAATTGTTTGTAGAATTTAATTTACACAGTAATGTAAATGAGTTTACATACATTTTACATATTATGCCTTCGGTAAATAGTATGTAAACTCCTACACGAAATAACCGGTTTTAGAAGCGGTGCAATAACTGAATATGTAAATAAGAGTTTTGTATACACCTATTTCAATAAACGTTGAACTATCATGGATGATCTGAAATGGATGATCTGAGACCAAGAGGAATTGTGGGTGGTTTATAGTATTTCATATGAAATTGCCAGTGTCAAAATTTCTTATGAGATCTGTGATGTAAATTTTAGGCTGTTTCTTGGTATGGTGCTACAGTCTGCATTGTATTCTTGGTTAAGTTTCTTTGTATGCAGAGTATTGTTTTGGTTCAAGTTCATTCTTCTCGTTCTTTGTGTTCATTGTCTAACGTCATCTGGTGTTCTGCAACACCAAGAAACCTCCAAATTTTAAAACAGCAGCTCATACCCACAACTCATCTTGGTCTCAGATCATCCCTTTTAGATCATCCATGGTCAACGTTGATTAAAATAGGTGTAGGATACACCTATTTCAAAAAACGTTGGCATCTGAAATCTGAATCTGCAATCTGAGATCGAGAGGGATTGTAATACACAAAACTTTATTATTATTGTGGGTATGAGTTGTGATATATCTTGTAATTACTGGAATATACCACGACCTTTAGGCGAAGACCTGCGTAGGTGAATTAGCCACTTTAGAAACGAGTGGCGGACTGGGAACGAGTTTTTAGAATTAATCTAATTAAGAAGTGAACCCCATCTCGAGAAAGAGCATATCAGAATTAGTAAGTTTCAGGAGTTTGATAGGGTTTGGAAAAATAGTAAATGAACTGCAAACATTCAAAAAATGCAAAAAATGCAAAGAAATATATGGTTACAGGGGACACTTGTCCCCTGTAACCATACATTTCTTTGTAAATTTAGAGATGTTTGGAAAGCTGTTACTCGTTCAATATCTAACTAAACCTATCGAAACTTTGTAAACTTTCTAATTCTGATATGCTCTTTCTTGTGATGGGGTTCATTTCTTAATTAATTCTAAAAACTCGTTCCCAGTCCGCCACTCGTTTCTAAAGTGGCTAATAGTGTGGCTTCGAGTGTTTTTAGGTCACAGATTCAGATTTCAGATTCAGATTTCAGATGCCAACGTTTTTTTAAATAGGTGTATCAGTATAAACCATAATCAGACTGGAATGGCTATCTGATGGCTGTACGATTCTCTGTACTTACAGTATTCCAGTTGTATCTGAAATCCATTGATGAAATACCATGGCGATGGTAAAGAGGTGCGAAATCACTACCAGAATTAGCAAGTGTGTCTGCCCTGAAGTTGAACATATTAAATATTGTTTAATAGTTTAATAATAACTAGTTGAAAATATTCACAGTACAAAAAACTGAATAAGCCAGTTCGGAGTTTAAGATTAGAATAAGGCTCAGTGCGCATGCGATTTTATCCCGATCACTGCACCTTCTTTTGATAACGTTTGTGTTATTTTTAAATAACAAAAGAAGGTCATATAATCGGGATAAAATCCCGGGGGGGGGGGGGGGGGGTACTCCCATATATGGGCTATACGGGGACGTGCCGCTGGACAGGGTATGGTTTTTGGCCTCTCTGTCCTGAACAGGGTATATAATTTTATGTGAGTCTGTCCTAAACAGGGTATGGTAATGCACGATTGTCGTCGTTAAATATGGTTTTATCCGGTATTTAGTCATATATCTGAGATCCGAGATTTGCCGGTCTTTAGCAGGTCATCAGTCAATATAAAATGTCCTTCGTCCTAAACAGGGTCCTAAAATAGAGGGTGTTGTCCTAGACAGGGTATATATTTTAGATTTTTTTTGTCCTAAACAGGGTCAGGTTTTCAAACCCTCAGCGGTGTTGTTGGTTTGTTTGTTTTGGTGGATCTAAACATGCCGTAGTGCAATAAGTGGACTCGAAGGAAAAAAAAAATGAAAAAACAAGAGAAATCATCATAAAGGCTTGTCAAATGTACCGATCTAAGGCCATGAAGGATGCTGGGACTGGTACTGATACTGATACTCACCAGGGTAGGGACGAGTTGGGTTTATCTGCAGGATTCCTCGTCCTCCACTCATTGTATACTGATCCTCCAGCTGGGCTCATGACCTGAATGAAATTATGTCACTCAACGAAAACTTACAAAGAATAGTCGATTTTCGATACAGTTCGTCGTGTACAATAGTGTCAGAGCGAGGCTCGGGGAAATAGTGCTCACTGATTCGTGAAAAGTTAAAATAATAAAGTAATTCCCCACCCAATCACACCAACGAGACAAACTCAATTCGTTTTTGGCACAAGAGAGAAATTCCCAGGAGCCTCACACTAACTGAATCTTTGTGCATAACAAGTAGAGCATATTTCGAAAGTGGGCTATTGGTTCGATTAGTAAGGGTTCTGTGAGAGGCTGTAGATCTTGCTAATAAATATTCCGCGACGTTTCGGTTTTTAAAACAAGACAACTTTGAATCATCCAGCTACGGTGGATCCTCAGTGTAAAAGTAAACAACCACTCATTCACTCAATCTATCAATTAATCACTCAATCACTCAATCACTATTATAATTATTATTAAACACTCACTCACTCAATAGAACTTATGCATAATGACGTAATGTAACTACAACTACCAGAATGCTTTGCGAATTTTCTTTTTTTCTAGATTTTTATTCGCTCTTGAGGTAATTCGTTCAATTGTAAATTACGTAATTCAGTTTTAGCTGCCAAGTAATGTTTGATAAACAGTTCACAATTTACTAAGACAAAGGGTACTAACTATCTCACAAAAGAAGGTGCGCAAAGCATTCTGGTAGTTGTAATCATATTACGTCATTATGCATAAGGTCTATTAATTGAATCACACAATCACTCAATCCATCAAAAAATGTATTTCATAATTTGTAGCCTGGTACACGTGCCCTACTAATATGGGAGACTAACAATGCCCATGGCCGAATAGGAGGTTATAAAAGCAATAATGGAGAGAAAGAATACGTTCAGGAACTTTGGAATGTATCCGCTTTCGAGAATTGTCTGTTAGCAGATATTTGTCTGTATTAATTTTGTTTTTACAAACCTTTTTGGTAGCTTCAAACACGATATCGTGCATCAGTGGGCTGGAACGCAATCTCAGTGAATAATTGCCTGGGAAGAAAAACAAAAACCTAGTGCTTTGCTTCGGAATCAACCGTGTTAATCGAGTTACTGAGATGAACTCCTTATTGTAATTATGTCGTAAATGGGAATGTACGGGATAGTACGCACACAGAATCATGGGTAACTGACTCCACTGCACTGATAATTAGTTCATGAAGAACAAAGAATCACTGATTCCACTGATACTAAGTTCATGAAGACTACAAAGAATCATGGGTAACTGACTCCACTGCACTGATACTTAGTTCATGAAGAACAAAGAATCACTGACTCCACTGATACTAAGTGTTCATGAAGAACAAAGAATCACTGACTCCACTGATAATAAGTTCATGAAGAACAAAGAATCATGGGTAACTGACTACACTGCACTGATACTTAGTTCATGAAGAACAAAGAATCATGGGTAACTGACTACACTGGACTGATACTTAGTTCATGAAGACTACAAAGAATCATGGGTAACTGACTCCACTGCACTGATACTTAGTTCATGAAGAACAAAGAATCACTGACTCCACTGATAATAAGTTCATGAAGAACAAAGAATCATGGGTAACTGACTACACTGCACTGATACTTAGTTCATGAAGAACAAAGAATCATGGGTAACTGACTACACTGGACTGATACTTAGTTCATGAAGACTACAAAGAATCATGGGTAACTGACTCCACTGCACTGATACTTAGTTCATGAAGAACAAAGAATCACTGACTCACTGGACTGATACTAAGTTCATGAAGACTACAAAGAATCATGGGTAACTGACTCCACTGCATTGATACTTAGTTCATGAAGAACAAAGAATCACTGACTCCACTGATACTAAGTTCATGAAGAACACAAAGAATCATGGGTAACTGACTCCACTGCACTGATACTTAGTTCATGAAGAACAAAGAATCACTGACTCCACTGATACTAAGTTCATGAAGACTACAAAGAATCATGGGTAACTGACTCCACTGCACTGATACTTAGTTCATGAAGAACAAAGAATCACTGACTCCACTGATACTAAGTTCATGAAGACTACAAAGAATCATGGGTAACTGACTCCACTGCATTGATACTTAGTTCATGAAGAACAAAGAATCACTGACTCCACTGATACTAAGTTCATGAAGAACAAAGAATCATGGGTAACTGACTACACTGTACTGATACTTAGTTCATGAAGAACAAAGAATCATGGGTAACTGACTACACTGGACTGATACTTAGTTCATGAAGAACATAGAATCATGGGTAACTGACTCCACTGCACTGATACTTAGTTCATGAAGAACAAAAATCACTGACTCCACTGATACTAAGTTCATGAAGAACAAAGAATCATGGGTAACTGACTACACTGCACTGATACTTAGTTCATGAAGAACAAAGAATCATGGGTAACTGACTACACTGCACTGATACTTAGTTCATGAAGAACAAAGAATCATGGGTAACTGACTCCACTGCACTGATACTTCGTTCATGAAGAACATAGAATCATGGGTAACTGACTCCACTGCACTGATACTTAGTTCATGAAGAACAAAGAATCACTGACTCCACTGATACTAAGTTCATGAAGAACAAAGAATCACTGACTCCACTGATACTAAGTTCATGAAGAACAAAGTATCATGGGTAACTGACTCCACTGCACTGCACTGATACTTAGTTCATGTTCATGAAGAACAAAGAATCATGGGTAACTGACTACACTGGACTGATACTTAGTTCATGAAGAACAAAGAATCATGGGTAACTGACTACACTGGACTGATACTTAGTTCATGAAGAACATAGAATCATGGGTAACTGACTCCACTGCATTGATACTTAGTTCATGAAGAACAAAGAATCACTGACTCCACTGATACTAAGTTCATGAAGACTACAAAGAATCATGGGTAACTGACTCCACTGCACTGATACTTAGTTCATGAAGAACAAAGAATCACTGACTCCACTGATACTAAGTTCATGAAGACTACAAAGAATCATGGGTAACTGACTCCACTGCACTGATCGATACTTAGTTCATGAAGAACAAAGAATCACTGACTCCACTGATACTAAGTTCATGAAGACTACAAAGAATCATGGGTAACTGACTCCACTGCATTGATACTTAGTTCATGAAGAACAAAGAATCACTGACTCCACTGATACTAAGTTCATGAAGACTACAAAGAATCATGGGTAACTGACTCCACTGCACTGATACTTAGTTCATGAAGAACAAAGAATCACTGACTCCACTGATACTAAGTTCATGAAGACTACAAAGAATCATGGGTAACTGACTCCACTGCACTGATACTTAGTTCATGAAGAACAAAGAATCATGAACTACCTGACTCCACTGATACTAAGTTCATGAAGACTACAAAGAATCATGGGTAACTGACTCCACTGCATTGATACTTAGTTCATGAAGAACAAAGAATCACTGACTCCACTGATACTAAGTTCATGAAGACTACAAAGAATCATGGGTAACTGACTCCACTGCACTGATACTTAGTTCATGAAGAACAAAGAATCACTGACTCCACTGATACTAAGTTCATGAAGACTACAAAGAATCATGGGTAACTGACTCAACTGCACTGATACTTAGTTCATGAAGAACAAAGAATCACTGACTCCTGACTCCACTGATACTAAGTTCATGAAGAACAAAGAATCATGGGTAACTGACTCCACTGCACTGATACTTAGTTCATGAAGAACAAAGAATCACTGACTCCACTGATACTAAGTTCATGAAGACTACAAAGAATCATGGGTAAACTGAGTCCACTGCATTGATACTTAGTTCATGAAGAAACAAAGGGACACTGACTCCACTGATACTATTTCATGAAGACTACAAAGAATCATGGGTAACTGACTCCACTGCACTGATACTTAGTTCATGAAGAACAAAGAATCAAGATGACTCCACTGTTACTAAGTTCATGAAGACTACAAAGAATCATGGTAACTGACTCAACTGCGATTGATACTTAGTTCATGAAGAACAAAGAATCAAAACTCCACTGATACTAAGTTGAAATTGAACAAAGACTACAAAGAATGCATGGGTAACTGACTCCACTGCACTGATACTTAGTTCATGAAGAACAAAGAATCACTGACTCCACTCCACTACTATACTTTTAGTTCATGAAGACTACAAAGAATCATGGGTAACTGACTCAACTGCACTGATACTTAGTTCATGAAGAACAAAGAATCACTGACTCCACTGATACTAAGTTCATGAAGAACAAAGAATCATGGGTAACTGACTACACTGGACTGATACTTAGTTCATGAAGAACAAAGAATCATGGGTAACTGACTACACTGGACTGATACTTAGTTCATGAAGAACATAGAATCATGGGTAACTGACTCCACTGCATTGATACTTAGTTCATGAAGAACAAAGAATCACTGACTCCACTGATACTAAGTTCATGAAGACTACAAAGAATCATGGGTAACTGACTCCACTGCACTGATACTTAGTTCATGAAGAACAAAGAATCACTGACTCCACTGAACTAAGTTCATGAAGACTACAAAGAATCATGGGTAACTGACTCCACTGCACTGATCGATACTTAGTCATGAAGAACAAAGAAGTCACTCCAACTCCACTGATACTAAGTTCATGAAGACTACAAAGAATCATGGGTAACCACTCCACTGTATTCCATACTTAGTTCATGAAGAACAAAGAATCATCCAACCAACTCCACTGATACCAAGTCAATCATGAAACTAAGTCAATCCATCATGGGTAACCAAGTCAATCCATGCACTGATACAAGTCATCCAGAACAAAGAATCAATGACTCCAATACTAAGTCCATGAAGACTACAAAGAATCATGGGTAACCAACCAAGTCACTGATACTTATCCAACCAAGTCAATCCATCCATCACTGACTCAATCCATACTAAGTCATCCATCCAACAAAGTCAATCCATCCAACTGAGTCCACTGCATCCATACTTAGTCATCCATCCAACAAAGTCACTGACTCCATCCAACCAAGTTCATCCATCCAACCAAGTCAATCATGGGTACCAACTCAATCCATCTGATACTTAGTTCATCCAGAACAAAGAATCACTGACTCCATCCATCCATCCACTAAGTTTTCATCCAGACTACAAAGTCAATCCATCCAACTGACTCAACTCACTGATACTTAGTTCATCCAAACAAAGAATCAATCCACTGATACTAAGTTCATCCAGAACAAAGAATCATGGGTAAATCCATCCACCAAGTCAATCCATACTTCGTTCATGAAGAAAGTCAAAGAATCATGGGTAAGTGAATCCATCCAACCAACTTAATCCATCCAAACAAAGAATCAATAAACCAAGTGACTCCACTGCAAGTCACTCCATCCAACCAAAAGAATCATCCAACCAAGTCACTCCATGCACTGATACTTCGTCCATGAAGAACAAAGAATCATCCATCCTAATAAATTATGCATCCAAGAATTCCCCCAAGTCAATCCATCCAACCATTAGCCATCCACTACGATCGCGACCAAGTTTCCGTCCAACCAAGTCATGTTTTTCCAACCTCAGGTTCAATACTTCCATCCAACAAGTCAATCCATCCAACAAGTCAATCCATCCAACCAAGTCAATCGCATCCAACCAAGTCAATCATCCAAAACCAAGTCATCCATGGAACTGAAAGCGTCAAGTCAATCAACCAACCAAACAAGCTTATCCATTTCTAAAATCAATCCATCCAACGTTTCAAGTCAATCCATCCAATACTGTAATCTTGTTATCAATATTAGTCATCCATCCAACCAAGTACAATCCATCCAACGTTTAGTCAATCCACCAACGAGTCAATCCATCCAATTAGTCAATCCTACCAGACCAAAAGTCAACGTGTTAATCTTGAAAACCAAGTCAAAGCATCAGACTAATGTGATATCCGTTTTTTTAAGAAATAAATAATTATCATTAACCAAGTCAATCCATCCACACCAAGTCAATCCATCCAACCAAGTCAAAATCCATCCAACCAAGTCAATCCATCCACAAAAAGTAATTCAGCTCCAGTTTCATCCATCCAACAAAGGATCAATCCATGGAAAAAGCCTATAAAAACCACGATCTACATCCATGCAACCAAGTCATTGCACATCCAACCAAGCATCAATCCATCCAACCAAGTCAATCCATCCAACCAAGTCATCCATCCATCCATCAATCCATCCATCCAACCAAGTCAATCCATCCAACCAAGTCAATCCATCCAACCAAGTCAATCCATCCAACCAAGTCAATCCATCCAACCAAGTCATCCATCCATCCAAGTCAATCCATCCAACCAAGTCAATCCATCCAACCAAGTCAATCCATCCAACCAAGTCCATCCATCCAACCAAGTCAATCCATCCAACCAAGTCAATCCATCCAACCAAGTCAATCCATCCAACCAAGTCAATCCATCCAACCAAGTCAATCCATCCAACCAAGTCAATCCATCCAACCAAGTCAATCCATCCAACCAAGTCCAATCCATCCAACCAAGTCATCCATCCAACCAAGTCAATCCATCCAACCAAGTCAATCCATCCATCCAAGTCAATCCATCCAACCAAGTCCATCCATCCAACCAAGTCCATCCATCCATCCATCCATCCATCCCATCCATCCATCCAACCAAGTCCATCCATCCATCCATCCATCCATCCATCCAAGTCCATCCATCCAACCATCAATCCATCCAACCAAGTCAATCCATCCATCCAAGTCAATCCATCCATCCATCCAAGTCCATCCATCCATCCAAGTCATCCATCCATCCAACCAAGTCAATCCATCCAACCAAGTCATCCATCCAACCATCAATCCATCCAACCAAGTCAATCCATCCAACCAAGTCAATCCATCCATCCAAGTCAATCCATCCAACCAAGTCAATCCATCCAACCAAGTCAATCCATCCAACCATCAATCCATCCATCCATCAATCCATCCATCCATCCATCCATCCATCCATCCATCCATCCATCCATCCATCCATCCATCCATCCATCCATCCATCCATCCATCCATCCATCCATCCATCCATCCATCCATCCATCCATCCATCCATCCATCCATCCATCCATCCATCCATCCATCCATCCATCCATCCATCCATCCATCCATCCATCCATCCATCCATCCATCCATCCATCCATCCATCCATCCATCCATCCATCCATCCATCCATCCATCCATCCATCCATCCATCCATCCATCCATCCATCCATCCATCCATCCATCCATCCATCAATTGATTAACGTCATAAACGTAGGGTAGTGTTGCCCTTATTATCCGAGCCAGAGGCTCATGTATAAAACGCATAACAACCACGATTAAAGCTTTATAACAATAACTAAAGCTACAGTACCTCCACCCATTCGGTTGATCCAAGAAGACCATGCTCCTCACCACCCCAGCTCAGGAACACCAAGGTTCTTTTTGGACGCCAATCTGTAAGTTAATTATTTAGTAATTCAAAAGACAATAAAAAGGCAAGTCATATATGGTGCTACGGCGAGTAGGGCCGCGATGGCGTGGTGAATAGGGTCGTCGGGTCGTGGGGGCGTGGGGCCGTGGGAATAGGGCCGTCCGGTCGTAGGGAATAGGGCCATGAGCGCGTAGGGAAGGCAGCGCCCACATGTCCAGTTTTGTATATAATTATTTTATCGATGAAATTATTAAGACTGTATTAAAATTGATGCTTGTATGTGTGAGTTGTGACCCGGCTTGTCAACCCACTCCCCCGTCAGTAAATATTTATGATCAGTAGGTCTTACCATGATCTTGGCGCAGACGACCAATCACTCGAACGACTTCCATCAACGATGCTGTACCACTGGAAGGATCTGTAGCACCAAACACCCACGCATCTCTATGGTTACCGAGCATAACCAAACGATCTGTATCAAGGAAAAAAATAGTCTTTCCTCAGCATTTGGTAAGTTTGCTGCAGCAACTCTTTAGTTTGCTCGTTGTTCATTTCCACCTCATTTTCGCCTTCATTGTTTCACAGATGAAATGATTCTCTATTTTCTTTGTTTTTTCATTTTGAAATTCCTTTCCTTCCTTTCCTTTTGTTTCCAATTTTAGTTACTGTCTGCCTGCCTGTCTGTCTGTCTGTCTGTCTGTCTGTCTGTCTGTCTGTCTGTCTGTCTGTCTGTCTGTCTGTCTGTCTGTCTGTCTGTCTGTCTGTCTGTCTGTCTGTCTGTCTGTCTGTCTGTCTGTCTGTCTGTCTGTCTGTCTGTCTATCTGTCTGTCTATCTGTCTGTCTCTCTACATGTGTCTATCTATCTATCTGTCTGTCTGTCTGTCTGTCTGTCTGTCTGTCTGTCTGTCTGTCTGTCTGTCTGTCTGTCTATCAAAATAAAATAATACATTACCTGGTTCTTCAGAACCCTCAATGGTCCCAACTACAATGTAGACTGGCATAGTGTCCAACTCCATTTCTACATCAAGATTCACTTTCCTGCGTGCAAATAAGTAATTACATCAAAGCAGAATAAATTAGAAATTTGAACCACTAGAACGATATGAACAACGACGACGACGACAATAGTAATACTACCAACAAATATAACAACAAACAACAACAAAAACACCGTCACCATAAACAACAAACAATCATGACACTATCACCACCAACAAACAACACTACCAACACCAACACTACCAACACCACCACAAACAACACTACCACCACCAACACTACACTACCACCACCAACAAACACTACCACCACCAAAAAACAACCACACTACCACCACCAACACTACCACCAACAACAAACACTACCAACACCAACAAGCAACACTACCAACACCAACAAACAACACTACCACCACCAACACTACACTACCACCACCAACAAACACTACCACCACCAAAAAACAACCACACTACCACCACCAACACTACCACCAACAACAAACACTACCAACACCAACAAGCAACACTACCAACACCAACAAACAACACTACCACCACCAACACTACACTACCACCACCAACAAACACTACCACCACCAAAAAACAACCACACTACCACCACCAACACTACACTACCACCAACAACAAACACTACCAACACCAACAAACAACACTGCCAACACCAACAAACAACACTACCAACACCAACAAACAACACTCCCACCACCAACACTACACTACCACCACCACTACCACCACAAACAACTACCACCACCAAAAAACAACCACACTACCACCACCAACACTACACTACCACCAACAACAAACACTACCAACACCAACAAACAACACTACCAACACCAACAAACACTACCACCACCAAAAAACAACCACACTACCAACACCAACAAACAACCACACTACCAACACCAACAAACAACACTACACTACCACCAACAACAAACACTACCAACACCAACAAACAACACTACCAACACCAACAAACAACACTACCACCACCAACACTACACTACCACCACCAACAAACACTACCACCACCAAAAAACAACCACACTACCACCACCAACACTACACTACCACCAACAACAAACACTGCCACCACCAAAAAACAACCACACTACCACCACCAACACTACACTACCACCATCAACAAACAATACCACCACCAACAACAACAAACTACCACACTACCAACAACAACACTACCACTACCACCTCCAACAAACTACCACACTACCCACAACAACACTACACTACCAACAACAACAAACTACCACACTACCATCGCCAACAAACAACACTAAGGTCACCGCCAACAAACAACCACACTACCACCACCAACAAACATCCACACTACCACCACCAACTAACAACACTACCACCACCAACAAACAACCACACTACCAACAACACACACTACTACTACCACCAGCAACAAACAACCACACTACCAACAACAACACTACACTACACTACCACCAACAACATACAACACTACTACCACCAACAACAAACAACCACACTACCACCATCGACAAACAATCACACTAACACCGCCAACAAACAACACTACCACAACCAACAAACAACCACACTACCAACAACAACACTACCACCAACAACAAACAACCACACTACCAACAACAACACTACACTACACTACCACCAACAACATACACTACCACCAACAACATACAACACTACCAACAACAACAACAAACAACCACACTACCACCGCCAACAAACAATCACACTAACACCGCCAACAAACAACACTACCACAACCAACAAACAACCACACTACCAACAAACAACCACACTACCAATAACAACACTACCACCACCACCACCACCACCACCAACCAACCAACCACACTACTTTTTTTTTTACTACCAATAACATCAACTAACAACAACAACACTACCATCACCAACAAACAACAACACTACCACCAACAACAAACAACACTGCAACCGCAACCACCTCCAACAGCAACAAACAACACAGCCACCACCAACAAAAATCAATAACACCAACAACAACAACATCAAGCATCACCGCCACCAACAACAGCAACAAACAACCACACCAATAATAACACCAATAAACAACAGTACTAACAACAAACAGCCACCACCAACAACAATCAATAACACCAACAACAACAACATCAATAGCATCACCGCCACCAACAACAGCAACAAACAACACCCAATAATAACACCAATAAACAACAGTACTAACAACAAACAGCATCAAACATCACCGCCACAACAACAACATCAAGCATCACCGCCACCAACAACAGCAATCAACAACACACAGCCACAAACTAACAACAAGAGCACCAACACCTGCAAAACCGTCACATACAGCATGCATATGCACAACCGAGCGCTGAGAAACACCTACTTCTCATCTGATGAAGACATTTTGAGGTAATAATTTATTGGCAGGCCTCCTTGCCATTTTAGAGGCGCTTTGTCCGCTGTCAACAATCTGCATAGTAAGATAAATAACACAAGATACTAAGATAATGGCATGTCTAAGAGGGTCAATATCCGCGGGATACGACTGACCAAGAGTCCGTCGGGGGAACTCACAAATAATTTATTTAGATTTAGTTTTCTTGTAATTATTTTATCAAAACGGCGTTCGGTCGCCAACTTCAGCTTTCTGATTATGCATGGGTGACAATAACGGACACACGTACACATTGCTGATAATCTAGCTTATCCAATCAGTAAAATCGTACAATTAATTCTACGATGATTTCCGTCCATCCAAATTCACTCTTATCATGCGTACTGAATTTTAAGATCAGCAAACTGGTTTCTTTCTGGTGCAAACAGCTAGCCTATATGATCTGAAAGAGTTTGTCTGAAAGAACATTTATGGATAGTTTTGATGGTATAGGATAAAGTCTCAAAAAGTTATCGGGGATGACATTTATAGACTTCAGTATGGGATTTTGCCGTCATGCGTTAGAAGCCTCGTTTTGATGTTTTTTTCAGAATTTAAATCGTTCATAACTTCGCAGAGATATATAATTTCGTCATGAAACTTCTACATTATACATATATAACTATATTCTTTTAGAGGAAAGATTAAATCTTGAAATTAATCATTTTGAAAAAACGGCTAACGAATGACGGCAAAATCCCATACTAAAGTCTATAAATGTCATCCCCGATTAGCCTCCTCCGCAGGCAACTCTAAAATACTATAACTCTATCAGATGGGTTTCCTGTCCCTCTCGGCCTCCGGCCTCGCACAGAGATCCCAAAAATCCCCAAAAGCAAAAGGGATCCCAATGGGTTTGCATGCGGAGGAGGCTAATCCCCGATAACTTTTTTAGATTTTATCCTATACCATCAAAACTTTCCAGAAATGTTCTTTCAGACATACTCTTTGAGATATTATAGGCTGTTTGCAGGATAAAGAAACCAGTTTGCTGATCTGAAAAATCAGTATGCATGATAAGAGTAAATCGCGAAAACTTTCAACACACATACCAGAATTAATAAAACATGTTCTTCGTAATTATATTTCCTATAGCCCTAACGGCCGCTAACGAAATACATGTCCACGGCCGATGCTATCTTGTCACGTGCAAACCTTCAAACACTGAATTACCATACGCTATATAGAGAACTTACTTCAGGAAATGTTGGGCGTCCTCGGCTGAGATGGGATATACAGGCAGCTTAGGTAGATCAGCCTCAGCGATAGGCTTTCTGTACATACCCTCTAAATAAAAAGTCAAATAAAAACGTTTGGGTGTATGCTCAGAAAGCGGTATGCCGAAAGGCCAGAAGAGAAAAGGATAGGGAAGGAGTGGGGAAAAGAGTAGTAAAGGGGGCATGGAAAGGAAAAGAAGAAGCGTTTGTTTGGAATATAAAATGTGTCTGAAACCCGAGGCTTTCTGTACACACTCTAAAGGCCCGGACACACGGTGCAACTTTTCTTGCAACGTTGCGCGCAACAGTTGCAGAAGTAGGAATGAGTTCTACTTAATTATGCAATTGTTGCGCGCAACGTTGCATCATGTGATACCCCCAAGAAAACCTTGTTGCGCGCAACGTTCCAAGAAAAGTTGCATCGTGTGTCTGGGCCTTAATGGTACAGAGAGACACACACGATGCACCTCTGACTGACTGAATGAATGAATGAATGAATGAATGCCTTTACTAGCTTACTCTAAAAAAATTCATACAAGGTGACATATATAATTTATAATAATAGAAAAAGTGAAAAGAAGAATCAACTATTCACACTCCATTTGAATTGTAAATATGATCCCTGGGGATTAGTTAATATATGCAGATGAGTATATAAAGGAAAACACAAAGCACGCTCTCCCTCTTTCAAGTCACTTGGTCCGAGACGAAGGAAGGTTGGCGACCCACCCACCCACCCTAGCACCGAGTAAGTCGGGTACTACGGCGTTATTCAATATTCAGTCTGGCTTAGGCTTGTCCCAGGCCAGATTGATTGTCCATACCTCATTACCATCTCATGAATAACAATACCCAGGACAGAATAATATACTATATTAATTAAGAATAATGTTAAAGCCTGAGGGCTAAATTAACTGATAAGTTTTCTAGTTAGCCCCCAGCCTAATTATGTTTCTAATTTATAACAGGCAAGGAAGAAAAAGGAAAATCTAAGAGTAGGAACTAAACTAAGTCTACAGCGCAATTATATAGGTACACACTGACCATATTTGTCAGTATAATGAATTCCTACGTACTTCTGCAATATTGCGCGCAACAAATTGCACAGGTGGACACACTCTGAAATCGTGAGATTGCCGGCAATATTGTGCGCAATATTGCATTTTATGTCTTCAATTCGCCTAAAACAAACAGTGCCTTCTTAGAAGTCTTATAGAAGGTGCCATACCGGGAAAGGCGAGGAGACGGACGGAGATGGAAGGAAGTAAAAGGGGAAATGAAAAGTATATATGACTTTATGAAATCCATGTATACTATGTGTCAGAAACCTGAATATTTATCAAACATTTCAAATAGATATTTGATAAGGAACAGGAACTAATTCAACATTTACACTGTACACGGATGTCAGTGTCAAACGTAATCTATTTGGGTTTAATTAAATTGACTATCGCTATCTGATCTGGGGTTACATATCCCAAATTTAACAGATCTTCGTTGTTATTCTATTTGGTATAACCTGAGGCCAGTGATAAGGTGTCAAGCCCTTAGTTAGAATGTAGGTTCGTGTTTGCCCACTTACATTCCTAATTTGGTAACGAAAAGTCCATATTTGGACTTTATGGCTCGCGTCTCAAGTCTCCACAAATTTAAAACGACGTTCTTTCGCGAGAATCAGAACGACATCCTGATATAATATTTTGAATAAATAGTAAATAATGATAATAAATCCCTAAACCAAACGGCTAAAAAAAATGATACCTTATTAAATTAAAATCATGATAAATGATCTGGATGTCATTCTGATTCTCGCGAAATAACCTTTCCCATTCTGATAGGTTGCATGCTCGAGGCAGTTACGCGCTAAGTGGTTGCGGTCTAGCTGCTTTTAAGTATAAAAAAGCCTTACACAACTACTAAGAACACTCAGTGACTCACCAACAGAAGGATAGCCATCGGTTAAGGGATCTCCTGATCTAAGAAAAAGTGTTCCTCTCTGTACCCCCGATGATGGCAGCCACCAAGTCTTAGGATAGGTGTTGTTAGGTGATACACCAGGACTGTAGTCTTTAGGATCTGAGTACAGGATCAGACCGATGACACCTGCTTCACGGGCATACTTTTCCTGTTTGAAAAAAAGTTACTAATTATTTTAATATCATTAATCATCATTATTTTAAAAAGCCACATATAGTTTGGGCTTTTAAATTCCATTCATTACTTTTAGAACCAATCAAACAGCGTGCAGATGCGTCACCTACTCAGGCACGCGAAAACGACTCTAATGTTTCCTTTATTGATTAATAAGAGCGAAAAAGTCTATACTCTTAAAGTGCATATGCAGATTATTGGTAGTATCAAAGAAAACATAATCAATTTTCTGTGAAATGATTGCTTTGAAATATATTTTCGAAAAATACATCAGCTGTTATGACGTCACTTTGTTTGAAGAGCCTCAAAAATAACCAAAATAGTCATACTTTTGTCCGACCATAAGACAAAAACATAAACAGGTAAAGCTTGTAACTTTTTTGGTGTTTAAAGTATTATATCTGTACTTTTAATCTACTTCAAATTGTTTGTTGTTCTTTTCGTTTTTTAGCACAAAAAGCGATCGATATTTGCCATGATTTCAATGAAACCAGGGTGCTATCAAACAACGTGACGTCACAAATATCTCTAAAAGCAATAACTTAATCAAAAATTATTTGTGATATTATTATTTCCATCACTAATCTATGTTATAAAATGAAATAAAAAAATTGTGTCATATGCACTTTAAAGAAGTAAAATGACTGGAGAACAAAACTGTAGGCCACGAGAAGAATCAATCTATTTGTTTAGTACACGATAGTAGAAATTGTTACCTTGTTGCCTCGGAAAATCTTTCCATACTTGGCAATTGCAATCCTTCCACTAACATTAACCCCTAGTTCCTTCAGCTTCTTGAAATCTTCCACGCGCGCGTAATTGACAAATACCAAACGTCCCTGGAAAAGAACGCAATCCTGTTTAGAGACTCATGGGATTTCTGTGCGTTCGGGTGCTCAGAAAGTGGGATCCCGGGAAAAACGAGATGAGAGAAGGAAAGGGGGAAAGAGGAGTAAAGGGAAAATGGAACGGAGGAAGCGTTTGGAATATAAATATTTAAAAATGTGTCTGAAACCGGAGGCTTTCTGTACACACCCTCTAACGGTACAGAGAGAAACACAGAATTGAATTGTTGTAGTTATAGTTGCTAGTTGATGTTGTAATTGTCGTGGTAAGTTGTAATCAGTTGTAATCAGTTGGTGTAGTTGTAGTTAGTCGTTGTAGTTTTTGTAGATGAAGTTTATATAATCTTGTTGACCAATGTAGACTTGAAAATGATGTCTGAGGGCATCCAAACATCGTCATATCAATCTAGTATTTCTATGTATATATTATTTTGATAACTGGAAACTAGTATGATGAGTATATACAGAACAAATGTTCGGGAAAAATCAGACGCCTCGAGCGTTATTATTATTAATAATAATAATAATAATAATAATAATAATAATAATAATAATAATAATAATAATAATAATAATAATAATAATAATAATAATAATAATAATAATAATAATAATAATAATAATAATAATAATAATAATAATAATAATAATAATAATAATAATAATAATAATAATAATAATAATAATAATAATAATAATAATAATAATAATAATAATAATAATAATAATAATAATAATAATAATAATAATAATAATAATAATAATAATAATAATAATAATAATAATAATAATAATAATAATAATAATAATAATAATAATAAATAATAATAATAATAATAATAATAATAATAATAATAATAATAATAATAATAATAATAATAATAATAATAATAATAATAGTAATAATAATAATAATAATAATAATATTTATTTATTTATATAGCGCTATTTCCGGTAGCCAATAGCGCTTTACAATGTGTAATAATAATAATAATAAATTAATTAAATAATAATAATAAAATAATAAATAATAAAAAAGGTCGGTGCTAAGTCGCCTTAGCCCAACATAATAACTACCCTAAGGTATTAGAGCATTTGTATCAATTATTATTATTATTATTATTATTATTATTATTATTATTATTTATTATTATTATTATTATTATTATTATTATTATTATTATTATTATTATTATTATTATTATTATTATTATTATTATTATTATTATTATTATTATTATTATTATTATTTATTATTTGGTTGTATCAGGAGCCCATAAGTAGGAGCCTCCATCTACCGTACTGGGTTTGTGAGACGACCTGTGACCGGATCAGGCTATTTTTAGAACACTTTTTCCCGCGAACTAATCATCAATCAATAGGAATCCCCCATGGGAATTACACAGAGCCAATCAGCATCAATGAGGTAGATGATTTGTGTTTATTTGTGATATATGAACAAAGTGGCGGACGAAGAAATTGGCGAAATTGAAGAAACTGAAAGTGAAGAGAGCGAAAATGACAGTGATAGTTACAGTGACTCTTTTGCAGAGTTTAGTACTTCATCGGAAAGTGACCAAGAGTCTTCAAGTTCGTGTTCTGTTTCTCAAGGAACTAAAAAAACATCAAATAGTAAACCTACCAAGCCAAAAGCTAGAAACTCCGTAACAAAGCCGAAATCAAAAATCCTTGGTGTTAAAATTTCGCGGCAAAACTGGTGTTCTAAAAATAGCCTGATCCGGTCACAGGTCGTCTCACGAATACATCCCAGATGGAGGCTCCTACTTATGGGCTCCTGGTTGTATGGAGGTATTGGTATATGAGGTACTGGGTCTTGGCGTTCATCATTATCATCATCATTAATATTATTTTTATGTGGCTGTATGGGGGTCTTGGCGTTGTTGGGGGCTGTATGGAATACCTGACATTTACAAGCTAGAGTCGTTTTCGTATGAGTGGGAAGTAGGTACGGTACGGTTCGTGCGGTAACCGTTTCGTGTCCAAGCATTCTGATTGGTTGAGCAATTATTTTGCGCGCTGTGATTGGTTGAATAGATGTCTTCAATTTCGTACCATGTGACCGTAACTCTGTATGTAGGTTTCCCTCTCATGTGAAAACGACTCTAATATAAGCAGAACTAACCGTCACATTGCCAGACGCAGAATACGCATTGAATGGAGGTAGTACTCTGGGATCTGCTTCTTTCTTGTCCACGAGTTTTTCTTTTTGTTGGGCACGATAAACCTCATCACCGCTACTGTTCAATATCCTGGCCACTGGCAAGCGATTCTTATTGGGATACGACAGCAATATTTCGTACTTGTTTAGTTCTACTTTGTCGATGCCATAATCGGTCCACTGTTCCTTTATGTACACCGCTTGTTGGTGACTCTCTATAGAACCACCGACATGCGGAGCGTTGCTGAAATATCTGAAACATAACCGACGGTCATTTATAAAATATCGTGTCAAACGATCATGAAGCATGAGGGAGGGGAGGAAAGGGGAGGGGAGGAGGGGAGGGGAGGAGGGGAGGGAGGGGAAGAAAGGGAGGGGCCGCGAATAGGTGGGGTAAACAAATAGGGAGAGAACATTCCCTTCTTTCCTCCATCCTTCTCTTCCCTTTCCCATCCGTTTATCCTTGACTACCGCTCCCCTTCGCACTCTCACGAGAGCCTGTTCATATAAACATGTTTTCTAAACAGGTTTTAAAATTATGTACGAATACTGAATAACTTTTGGTGCAAAACTGGATAAACCTATTATTTTATCTTGCACAGTCGGCGTGTAAACAGCTGGAGCCTTTGTAAACGTACATCTACAGGAAGCCCAAATCAAAATGTTCCAAAAACAAATGTTATTGTAGCATTCTAAACAAAATCTTATCCGTATTCTAAACAAAATCCGAAATATTCAACAAATATTATGCGTTATTTAGAGAGTGGGTTAGAGAAAATTTCGAGTTCATTGTTAGTGAGTGAGTGAAGGTAAAATCCCGATTACTCACGAGCAAAGAGGGCGTTAACATTTTTAATATTCAATTTGAATACATTGCGGAGGCAAGCTAATACTAACTAATACTAAAAAGCCGAATTTACACCACGGCTTTTACACCACGATAATGACGTCGCCACGGTTGTCGCGTCATAACCACGCGTCACGTGGTACAAATCAACCAACCAGAAGATCGGAATTTGTACAATGTATGAAAATTGAATAATGATAAGAAATAAATATAATGATTAACTGATTATTGACAAACAGGAACATCCAATCACAACAGAGCGTGCTACACCAGACGATTACCATTCGATACCACAACAAAAGTTCTTCAGTACACCACATTCATACGATATGAAAGAATGCGGAAAGTACGCTTTACAAGCTGTTTGACGAAGAACGTTTAAAAATTAATCTGACAGGCGTATGCCGTATATTTTATCTAGAAATTGTGTACCTAAAACAGAGACCTCTCTTGTTTACATCGTATACATATATGAAGTTAAATAGTTTTCTATCAACATTGTTTAGTTGTCGACTGCCACTCAGTGAGCTATGTCGATCACTCATTGAGCTAACAAACAGTTGGAATCTGCTATTCAGTTGTAGGGATGTCTAAAACCACTATCCATAGAGAGTACACCTGCACATATATGGTTTTGCCCTGCGGCGGTCGAAATATTATACTCATCCAATGTTTTCGCGCCAATTTGTCTGCTTGAGCTTTAATACCATAGAATACTTTGTCAATAGGGTGCATTCATTATGTTGATTTTTCTCGATCAGGGATCAATCTAGAATAGAATGAAATACATTTCCAGGTACTTCAGAGTGTAATGAGCAGTGTCGGAGTCTTTCTTTTTCCGTCGAGATGTTGGATTTTTCCGTTGCGTGATCGAACTTATAAAGCCAGTTAAATGCGGACACGGCCGATAATTCTCCATTTTAATTATACGCTGTCAACATCAATAAACTCCTCCTCCCTTTCTATACAATTCATTCGCTTGTGTTATTTAACAAATTGCTACCACGACACTATGTTCGACACCCATCCCTACTACATCGAGTGATCGAGCAGTTTACATATCGAATGCATGTGAAGGTAGAAAAATCAACAATTTTATTTTGTTCTCAGTAATTTTACTTCCGTGAAGCGACAATAATTTTTTAATAATAAATCTATAAATATGGATTTACGATTCGCTTAAATAAAACTCGAACATTCTGATTGAACTTCATCTAGATGCTCCTTGGAGAGATAAATCATGAAAAATTTGAATCCACTTGGAGCAGATGTTTCTTTCAACTTCAAGGCGTTTCCGACGTTCAATCCTTCAATTAGTTTTACGCCAATAGGGGGTTCGCAGTATGAAGGACTTTCATTTAAAATACAGCAAAACAGAACTAAATACCCCGTAGTAGCCAAGAGCCTCATCAAAATTTGAGACTCCCGGGTATTTGGTTGGATTTGGTAGTAAAATGCAATATCTAAAAATTCGAAGGATTATTCATCAGCAGACACTTGATTGGCTTTTTTGCACGATTTCACAACTTTAAATAAAATAGATGAATATGCGAAAAAAAGGAGAAACATTTTCACAACATCTCAACCCATTGTAATATTATTATTTTGGTTTCTTGCCTTTATCACTATGTGCTTCATTAAAATTCAGAACCAGACCAGCCGTTGGCTTAAACTGATAATTTTTGGTGAAATCTGAAGGTTCCTAATGATCTCCGTTACCAGAACTTATTTCCAAAGTAATGCTCAGTATTTTTCTATGTCATTACTCTTTTAACTCCTTTTAACGGCTCTGGAGTCTTAGCTCAGTGTTTGATAGCGAGTATGCAACCGAGAATGAGGTCAATGCATGATAGATTTTAGCTACGGTGTATGAATTATTTCTCCAGTACAAGTACCTTAATTGATTCTCGATATTGGAAGACGAGATGTTCTCTGCAGCTTCTTGGATACGCATTTCGGTGGTATCCGACGGGGTAGACTCGGGCCCTCCACAACGGTGCACGACCAGCCTGACAACATATCCAAGGACGAACGCTACTCCAACTAGAACTATGACAGCAATCACGATGATCAGAACACGAATTTTGGCCTTGTGATCCTCCTGATCTTCATTTTCTTCGGGTTTCGAAACACGGTATTCCACCTCTTCTTTTTCTTGAAAGGGAGCGGCCTCAGCTTTTTCCTCCTCTGCCATTTTAACCGCAAAAAGCTGCCTCCTTTCGAGGCTAGGCCTTGCAGCAAACACTGATAGCCTTGGAGTTCAGACTGAATAATAATTACACTGTCAACTCCAGCAGCATGCACTATGCAAATATTGCTATTGTATTGTGGTTTATGATTGTATTGTGTCGAATAGAAATGCGAGGCCGAGCGCTCTACCAATATATTAACAACTGAAGGTGGCGAGAAAACAACACAACGATACACAACGACCACCACAATAATCGATTAGTTTTGATAAACATTACTAGTATTTTCATTAGGTCACTTTGGAAACCGATGGATGTGACCTCGTAATCATGACAAACATCAAGCTCCACGATTTTCCAATTTGTTAGTTTTTCAGCAAGTCAACGGGCAGTCAACGATTGAGTGACTATTCACCTGCAAAGTTAAAAAATGATCACAACTTAACAAGAGATGAAGGAAATATCTCACTTGTATGGAAAACGTTTGGCGATTTCAAAAATTGTCAGAAATTGATCAGAAAGGGGTATATTTCATTTGCATGCCGTTCGGGAAAGATATTTACAGTCGGATCCCTGAATCTGTTCGCTCTATATTTTCTACCCAAACAACTGCCGTGTATTTTAAGCTTTTCTGCTCATTCTATTTTCCTAGCAGGATAATAATGTAGATAAATATTTTGATATGAAGCTCGCACTCGATCTCTTCCAACCCATCACTCTCTGCTCCTTCCAGCAACAAAGCCGTCTGGACCGCTTGTCATTGATATCAGTGAGCAACCTAACACCTATTTTGATTGGTTCTTGCATATCTTACGAGCGATTTGATTGGTCAAACATCCCAAGCCATCGTGTAAATAGTCTCGTCTTATAAAGCCATTGGTCACGACGATTTTTTCGCAAAATGGTGGCCATTTAATCCACTTTCTTTGCATAAAAGAAGTCTCGTTGTCGACAGTGAGGGATCTATTCGCCATGTCAAGCAGTCAGTTCGCCTTACGGCCGATTGATGGAGGGAAATATATAGTCCTACCTCTTGGTTCGACCTCTATTGGACGAGGACCTTTGCTGAGTGTATGTAATCGACTTGATGTATAATTGGGGAGCATTTGGGAAGAAAACCTTTGCGTTAGAGAGTAGCTTTAGCGTATAGAATCTAATAGGTTTAGTAAACTCGACCGATTGGTCTTAATCTTGATTTCTGGCTTACCCCAATGCTTTGTGACACACCGAACTCTGCGCGTTTAGTTCATGTTCGGTTCGTAAAATTATCAATGGAAGTGCTCGTTGTGTGGAGACCAAGCTGCTTGTGCTAGTTTCCGATTGCCACGATCTCGCGTCAAGTTGCAAAAAAAGTGTTCTATTTCGTGGCTGCTCCAGCAATCTGAATCCAATGTCTTCGTTTCCTTGGTTACTGCGTATAATGTTGGACTGTCTGTATGGTCATCGGTGTTCATTTATTGCACATTATAGTAAGCATACATCGTTCAAAACTGCGCAAAATATGTAGTAATGAAGTAGGCAGTGAGCGTGTCAGTAGACCTTGTTAGATCACTTTCGGTTTTGTAAATACATTGCATTTGTACGCGCGCTATAGAATTGCAAAGAGAAATCCCCCTTTGCGAGTTCTGTTATTGCATTGCATTTTATATCTCATATGAAAAGTTAGTGTACCGAATGAAATATTTTAAAGTCCGTTTTTTAGACAAAAATCCCCAAGAAATGATTTGCTCTTTGTCGTAGTGTATTAAACATCTTGTCCTTTGAATATATTAATCGCTCTATTGCATGAATAGTTTTTCATGTCAATGTTTATGTGAATGTCTTCTTGCTTTATAGTTGAGTATACTCAGTGGTGATTATAAGATCATTGATATATTTCGATGTAAATTTGAGTTGACTTACTCGATGGATTTAGCTAAGGATTTGCCAGAGTATACTTTGAGTGGGTGATCCGGTGTGTAGGAGGGATGAATATACATGCCCATGCCACAGGCAGCCCAAAATCAATATAAGAACTCCTCCCCTCTCCCTCAATTAAAATGTGAAAACTAATTTCAAAATTGATTCATAATTCAAATATTATTAAAAAGGAAAAAAGTGCAGTAGTAAATATCGATATACAAGTTCCTCAGTACTAAATTAATACTCATAAAATTTCTGTAATGTGGCATAGGCAATTTAATAATAATAATAATAATATAATTTTGTCATAACTTTAAAAACACTCATGACATGACAGTAGTCATTATTTTACTTGGCAGCTCCATATAATTACTTTTATGTAATATATAGAGAGAGATAAAATGCACACTGACACGTATAGCACATGTTCTTATTAACTATCAATAGTGTCATGGAGTTATGTCCTGTTGTGTGTGCTTTGCGAAAGTAAATTGAATTTTTCACTAAAAACAAGCATTAGTTTTTGTTGTTTTCTTAATTAATAATATAATTATTATAACTTGATTAATTAACTTTTACTGATGCTACAATACTTTTACAATGGAAGTAAATTAGACTTAATTAGACCAAATATTTTTTTAACAATATTGTTCTAAATCCCAAGTGACTGCATTTTTAGTTATCTTTAGAATATTGCTCTTTGTATGAGTGACTCTATTGTATATGTACTCTCTGTTTGACTTAATATATTTTACCTTGACAATATAACATCAGTAACGTCGTAACAATATAACTTACTAGTACTTCAATTTTATAGTGTGGACACTCGAACCGTGAACACTTAGTTTTTTTCTAACACATAAAGATAAATTATCGATTGAGCAAATTGATCAGAAAAATGATTTATTTTGATCACTAAGTGTATTTAAACTCAATGCTCCATTTGAGAGGCTGTGAGGCAATAGAAAGTTCAGAAAAAAAAGTTCGAAAAAAACTCAAAGTGTCCACGGTTCAAGTGTCCACACTGTAAACAGAAGTAAACATGCCATACATTTCTTTTTAAATGAGACAAATGTAGCGATTGACTGTTTGCGCTGCCGTTTTGATAAACTTGCTGATTCTACATTTACAAGCGTTTTTTTGTAACATGCCTGGTAGAATTGCTTATTCGCACCGAAACACTGCATTGGGCTTCTGTCAATCAAATTATATGCATAAATATACAACTCTGTACATGTACAGTGTAGCTGAAATACAAAACAAATTTAAACCAATAAAACTTGCAATGAAGATAAAATGACCTCAAACTTTGTAAAGATACATGTATAGGAAAAACAACATTTACAAATCCTACATAATATTTCTTATACAAATTTGAATTCACAGCTTGGGATATACATGTATATCTGAATTAATTTACATAACCCAATTTTCATTAATTGACAAAGAGCAATGTTTCAGCAATAATGAAATTATCCACAGGTTGCGACACAAGGAAACTGGGAATGTTAGAATCAGCAAGTCTATAAAACTTGTTATTATTGGAATTGTGCTCGCTTGACTTGGGCACAAACTTGGAAAGTAACCAGTTATTCTATAAAGCATTTATTTTTTTAAACTTACAGGTTGTAGACAAACGAGTTTCTAGATCACATGCAGTTCTTGATGTTGAAAGTGACAAGCTGACAGTCACCGCAGTAAGTAGCAATTAACATAACCAACAACATCTGAAAAGGAAAATGTAGAATTTATGGGACCGTAATAAGGGGATGCCATATTATCTGTTTAATTACTGTCAGTAGAACATGCATGTACATTTAAGACTGAATATAAAAAGAAAACAAATGAAAAAAACACCTCCATCTCAGATTTTAATAATATCTCAAAGCAGTGATGCACCATATGGTATAAAAACAGCTGGTTTTGGACTTTTCTTTATTATAATTCTGGTCACATTTTCTTGGAAGAACAATACTGCCAATTGTGATGATAAAGCTAATAAATTCCCTTTTCTTTGCCATTTTTATATGGCAACGTTTATTATATTGCAACGGTGTAGATAAAATAAATAACCAGTATACTGAGCATATATTATTAAGCTCTTTGTCAGTACTGTCACTAGCTAAGCACCTAGTATTAACATTTAAATTCTTCAAAGTCTTCCAAATTTTAATAATTTTGAAAGACAATGTAATAACAAGAAACATTAACTAACATAATAAAAACCTTACCACCCTACAGACTCATGCAAACCCAACATTTTACAAGACAGAAGAGAAAGAATCGTTTGCAGCACTAAAGAAAGATGAGAGCCAAGAGCTTCACATAGGAGATCAAATATCATTACTTCCTGATCAGCATGTTTTTGAGGTGATACAAGAACCAGTCTCTGATACCAACAAAGAGACTTTGCCTGCAGATATACCAAACACCACAAAAGGTAAACGAGTTTAGATGAGAAATGTAAACTACCTACAGGCGCGGTTGGTCAACATTTTCAAAGTAGCAGTAATAGAGCTATAGCTCTCTTTAATGTTTAATTTATTCATAAAAACTTGGAACAAAGACGGCCGGTTCGGAAAACGGTCATTCGGAAAACGGTCACAATGTTTTTCCTGGATCGCGCCCGACCTAAATATATCCTTGACATTGGTTCCATCATGGCACCAAATATAAGTACATGTACATGTAGGTACATAATTTTTGTATGCGTGGATCTGTGAGAGTTTAGTTCATGTACACAATGTACTACATGTTGCTGTTCTTACATGTACATGAATGCATGTGAGTGGAGATTGAACTATCCCCCTTGAAAATCACTTTTGCCGCAGCAAGTTAAAATTATTGTAAAAAGTATATTTTTCAATTTGATGTCAGCTTTTTGATATGTACGTGTATTAAATTTAAATTATGTTACATTTTGATTATTTTATTCTGAGGGAAGGAACTTAATTTGATTGTGATTCTTTTGTGAATTGACTTGGTGTACATGTATGTTTTATTTCAGAAGAGAATTCAGATGGTTCACCAAAAGAAAAAGAAAAAGATGATGTAGATATCCAGTCAGAATCCAACTCAAATGGTGCTGAAAGAGAAAATGAAATCGAAAATGTAGAAAAAAATGTGCAGGTATAAAACACTATGTTGTTTTTGTCCATCTTTTTGCTACATGTAAGTGTTTCAATGTTGTGTGTGTGTGTGGGGGGGGGGGGGGGGGGTGGGGGGGGGTGTGTGTGTGGGGGGGGGGGGGGGGGTATATGGTGGAACCCAGCTGGCTCTACATTATATCTCAAACTGACAAGCAACATTACTCAAGATGGCTGGAGTTCAAGATACAGCCGAGTAAATTTTATTGGAAAATACAGTCACTGTAGAAATTTACTGTGGGATTTCTTCTTCATATTTTTTCTCGTAGAGGAACTTCATAACCATGTAGAATCCTATCTGTATACCTTATTGACTTTTTTGATTGCTTCAATTTAAAGGAACAACCACCACAACCAGAAGCACAGATTTTGGATAAGAACCGTACCCTTCCCTCTTGGATGTTACAAGAAGACTCAAAACCTGTATCCGTGATTCAAGAGCGCCCAACCCCTAAAGGGCGTGGCCGGCCCAAAAAGGTCAAAGTCCCTGAAAGTACTGAACCCAAAGAGGAAACAAATGGCAACAAAAATGAAGAATTTTTTCCTGCCACTGAAGACCAAACTGCTTACGCAATGGATCAGTGGGTTGATGATTATGAAGACGATGATGAAGAAAGTAATGATGATGATGAAGAAGAGGAGTGGAGCCCCGTACCCAAGGGAACCGTCAGGGGAAGAGTTCGTGGGAGAGGAAGAGGCAGAGGTCGTGGGCGTGGTCGAGGACGTGGTCGGGGGAGAGGCAGGGGGAGAGGAAGACCCTCTCTGAAACGAAAATCGAAGCAATATAGTGATGATGACAGCGAAGATGACATTAGTGAAGATGAAGAAGATCTGTATAAAAAAGCGCCGAAGTTACGAAAGAAGTCTCATGAATTAAGTGACAGTGAAGGAGAAGATAAACCAAAGGCAAAGGTAAAGATACACCCTGCATGTACTATACCCCACTTCGTTTCTCACTTCTTGGCGTAGAAGATTAAGATACTTTCAGGTGAAAAGAAACCCAAGCCCAAGGCCAAGTACAATAAGTCAATTATACCTTGTAGTTAATTAAACTAAAGTTACTATTCTTTCTTCCAGGGGAATGATGAGGATGACGAAATGGAAACAGATATATCGAAAATAGGTCTTCCACCTTGTCCTTACGGCAAACTATGTTATAGGTGAGTCTAATTAAACTTGTATTAAGCTTATAGATTATAAGCTTAATAATAACAACTTCTTAGCTCTTTGAATCAAGAATGCAACTATTTTCTTAACAAGTTTCCATGTGAAAACGCTTTCCAAATTAAAAGGGTAATAACGATACGAAAACGCTGATTAGCTTAAAAGTTAAAGTTAAATATTTTCAAATAAGCTTAAGCTTAAATGTAAATGTACCTTCGTTCGACTCCTTCTTTTAAAATTCTCAAAGTGCAAGTTCACGCAAACTGTAAAAAGCAAACATTTTCAAGCAAGCATCAGTCGATTTGAACTTTATGTCAAAGAAAACGTCTTGCTTCAGTCTTTCTGGGGTATGTTTGCTGTCATTTTGTCCTGGAATTTACGAAGTTTAGTCTCAAAAATCTGAAAAATGGCTAGAAATTTTGAAAAACAAACTTCAAAGTGACATTCCTTTCTAATTCAGTAAATGGCGACTGAAAAGGCGGGAAACTAATTAATGCGCGCGCGCGTCAAGTCGAAATAAAACAGTGATTCTTATTGGTCAAAAGTAACAAGAAATTTGATTGGACATATTTTGTTTAAAAAAAATCCATTTTTCTTCAGAAAAAATTCTGCTCATTTTGATGAATATTCGCACGGTTTTGCTGGCAATGACGACGATAACAACACCGACAAACCAGAGTGTCCATACGGCGCAGAATGCTTTAGGAGTAATCGACAACATTTACAAGAGTACAAACATTCCAAGGCATCAGGTGTGTAAACTAGTAGAAAGAGGGGGGGTCAAGGGGTCGGAATTTGACCGAAATTGGTGGGGAAGCAGTTGTCAATCAAACTAAGATCCTCTGTCATTGTTCAAACTGATCGTTTCACCTTTCTATTGCAGATCCAAGTAGACCAAAGAGGAAAGCTTCAATCTCAGGTATGTGTTTGATATGACTGTCAGAACCGTAACAAAGCCGTGTACCCTGGGTTCCTCCGTCAGGTCCAAAATTATGATCGTCGGATATCTCAAGTGAGAGAGAATGTACTGTACGTACCTCTGGCATCCACGGTGAGATCGTCACCCGCAATGTGGTTAACAGTGCATTTCATTATTTCTAATGAATTAGCAAGCCTATTAAAGAGAAAATGAAAATGACTATATATAAGGGATAAATAAATGAAAAATTTATAGATCAATGAATAAATTAATAGATGGATCAGTGGATGCATGAATGAATGAAAGAATGGATGGATGAATATATGAATGAATAGATGGATGGATGGATTAATGAAAGAATGGATGGATGAATAGATGAATGAATACTGAGATGGATGGACGAATGAATAGATGAATGAATAAATGGATGGATGGATGGACGGATGAAAGAATGGATGGATGGATTAATGAAAGAATGGATGGATGAATAGATGAATGAATACTGAGATGGATGGATGAATGAATAGATGAATGAATGAATAAATGATGGATGAATGGATGGATGGATGAAAGAATGGATGGATGGATGAATGAAAGAATGGATGGATGAATAGATGAATGAATACTGAGATGGATGGATGAATGAATAGATGGATGGGTGGGTGGGTGAATGGGATAATGAACTGATATACGAATGAGTGAATGCATGAATGCAAAATTATAAATATCCAGCCTTGTAGCTTCAAAGAGCTTTCAAGAACCACCTTATTCACTGAATTATCTCGAAAATCACAGGGAAACACAGCGACGCAAGTAATGAAGGAGATGAATCAAATACGAACGATATTACAGACATCTACCAAGAGAAAAACGAATCATCGAGTAGCGAGAGTTATAACCAGCCTTCTGGAGACGACAGTGACTGGAACCCTGGCGACGAGTCTGAAGACGAAGACGTTAAAGAACTTCTTTCAGAGGCGAGAGGATTTTTACGGCGTAAAAAGATGGCGAGACCCGTATAGATAGTGCGTATATATAGCATTGTGTGTAGTTTTACTTAGCTGTGACAGAGCACAACACTTGTCAGTCTTAGACGTTTGAGCCGACATAGCCTATTAGGTGATGATGTATTTTAACACCAAGTTAATTAAATACATTATCCCTTTGTCGTCACGCAATACTACTTTTGAAGTGACGGCATTGCGTGACAACATTTTATTTCCCACTGCTCAAGAACACTATTCATTTCAAAGCTTGCTGACAAATCCCACCCTCATCTATATAAAACGAACCTATTCTCTGTGCCTTTCAGTACATTTAGCAAGACAAACGCATTCTGCCATACAATTAAAGCATTGGTGCAGCGTGACAAAGCTACATGTAGATTTTTAGAGTGACCGGACTATCTGAGCTGCTACTTTTAGCTATTATATTATGTTTCCAAGAGACGAAAGAGAGAGATATCTCAGATGTATATCGTGTGTTACCAAAGCAATGAATACGGTGATGGGAATAGTGTGCCACTTATCAAACAGTTCGTTGACGCTCCGGAGGCCTGGGAACACCAACCACCTACCAAATATGGATTTACGTTACCAAATAAGGAGTTGATCGGGATATAGAGCGATGACACGTTACACATAGCTATTGAGTTTCCGTCTCTCGCTACATTTAGTCTTGTGTCTCTCGTCGCCTTCAGTTCCAGGTTGATCACGTAATAGTATCCCAGGTTCAAAATATAAAGATCGAAGAGTAATATTACGATATGTAAAAATGTTAAAGAAAATATTAAATAATAACTATGGTAGAGACTAAAGTTTAACAATTGTAGATATAACGAAGTAATAATAAAAGAGGTTTATCTTCTGATTGGTTGCGCCTTCTGTAACTCGTGGATCACAAACTCCGGCCCGTTGACGCTTTAATGCATGCGTTTATAACGTCTAATTAAAAAACTCATTAATAATTCATAACCATTTTGTCCAATCCGATGCGCCTCACTGGTCACGTATCTATACTACATAAAATGCGTTTGAAACTTAAAGCCCGGGGAAGATGAATGCGGCCAGGGATTAGAATAGAAGAACAATAGAAAGTAAAGGAACACAAGCATTACACACGCCGCCATCTTTATATTGCCACGTACACAGGTAGAAATAAACCACAGCCATTAATTTGAATAATCAGAACATTTATTTTAATTGTGTGGCATTTATTGAATACAATTATAATACCTAGCAATACAAAACGTTAGAAGTATCTGGTAAAACCTATTCATAAATCAACGATTCAGATCTGAACCTCCGGTTCGCGATATCTGTTTCAGGAGAACTCTCGTAAGGTAGCGTTTTGATTTGCACCTCTCCTAGCAGATTGCTGACCATCGTTTTTTCCAAAATATCAAAAAAGTTCATTGGCCTGTCCAAGTCAAACTCTCTACCTGTAAGCGCGACCACTTAAACAATGAACGCGACCACAAACCAGCTTTTTCACACAAGTTACAAAATTTTTTAGCGTATTAATACCTACAGGTGAACTGGTGAAAACCTGAGTATTTGGATTTGTCTCGCTTAGATGTTTTAACTTTCTCCATATAAGTTGAGGTTCAACTGTAGGTGACACAAATCTATTCTAAAATTGTAGCACCTTAAATTCCTAGTCCGGGCAAGCAGATGTCGCTGAAAGAAGTCCCCTAGTGGGAATTTCGTGATGATTTAAAAAGCGACTCGTCTGCAGAAGTGTTGAGGGGGCCTAAGGAACACGTTAAATGTTGTCGGCACTTCTGTAATGCATCTTTGTTGCAAAGACCGGGAGCTGATTGGCACCCATGCATGACTTCCCATCACTAGACTCGTCTTCTTCTGAGGCATATTTCTTGTCGTTCCTCCAGCAGGAACAATTCGGTATCTCAAGGTACTTAAGGCCTGGTTCAAGCCTTAAATAGTTTTTACGGGGCGTTTTGAAAAAGTGCCCACTGTGGCCTTGCATGGAAACGAGGCTGAAATCATATAACTGATTCAAAAAAGAATTGGTCTTTTAGTGGTATTTTGAAATAAAGCTATTATCAGTTTTGATAGTCTGAGATGTCCCCGCTGAATATCATAACACATAGGGATAAACTTATAGCGGTCACGTGACCGGTTAGTCAAGGCTTCATTTCATGTAATTGAATACGCGACTTTTAAGAAAAACATTTTTCCTCCATAAACGAAGGAAAAATCTAATATTCACAACAAGTTTATGCATTGAGTCAAGTAACCAGCGAGTTTCTACTCATCACCTGCCAGAGTCATCGTACTCAGTTTTTAAATGCAGCGTATCGTTATCCTCGCCATAAGCATTTTCGTAAGAAATAAAGATCATCCACTCAGGCCCGTAGCAAGATTAAGGGAAAAATTATGTGGGGGGTACAATCTGACGAGCGGCAAAAGTCGCGAGCTCCTAGGGGGATGCGCATGCTCGAGAATCCAGCGGTGCTCTTTCGAAGCGGCGCGGGGCCGGATGAAACATCGCCCCGCTGGATTCTCGAGCATGGGGGGACTGCGGGGTTTAATGTTTGCGCCCCCGAAAATGTTTGAGGTATAGAATCTCTGAAATAGCATTTCTGCATATTCTGAAGGTAGTTTCCAGCAAAACAAATTTTGAACTGAAACTGATCGACACTGAGATAAAAATCGATCCTGTGGCCATGGACAAATCGTAGGGCAAAATTGAAATTTGGCAGATTCTAGACATGTACTGAATCATAATTTGTGTGTTTTTATTGGCTATTCAAACGAGATTTCAAATAGCTAGTGTTCATACCAAAGGCAAAACCATGGATATTTTTCTTTTGCAGTACTTCATTCATCGATATTGAACAGCCGATACGCTAAATGAGTTCCATTTGCCTACATGGATGTTTGAGTTGACGTCACAAAACGACAACTTCCTGGGCATCAGTCGTTTAATTGGCAGTCCTGTTCCTGTGCCACACATAGTCCCTAGCCTGACTCAGTGGTAGGACACAAAGCATGGACGTCTTAAGTGGATTCATTTTCCGAGTTATTTTTTTGTGATTTTTTTTTGTTTTTTTTTCGGATATTTTTTTTTTGCTTACACAGGGAACCCAACCAGGAATCCCAACATGAATATGCTACAACCTAGCAAACAAAATGAAAAAACCTATATACAAAACAGTTTGAACCTCCGGTTTGCGACCACTCTCGCTAAATTCGGGTTTTATCCAATTTTGCATTTCTTTGAGGGAATTTCTAACCAGTTTTCCTATTTCTCGAACGCTGTCAAGACCGTCACTTACACATTTTACTGATTTTGCATGGAAACAGCGACAGCTAGCCAAAATGATTTTTAGGGTCCGGCCCCCAGTTTTTGGCCCCTCCCCCTGCTATATAGGCCTGCCACTGTCACAGCAAGAACTGTGTCGGTGCAGTTCAAGTCAGATTTTCGGCATTGGCATCGATTGTTTGAGCATCGGTTCTTTTTTTACAGCCACAGGCCCGTGACCAACTGGATGATTGCTTGACGTGCAGGTGCTTGTTTCGTTATAACGGGATCCATGCTCATCGCCCACTTTCTCCCATCCGAAAACATCCATTCTGGCTGTGCCAAAAATAGGACTGCATACTCTGTCATTGTTCCAAAAACTAATATCTGGTAGTGGGCACGGAGAATTTCTTCATACAGTACACGGAATGTGAAGCTATTCAAACGAGATCTAGAGTGGAAGCAAAAAGCTTTAGAAGCGAAAGGACTGGAGGCGAAAAGACTTACTTAGCGAAACGAACAGTAATTGCCTACTGGATGTTTGGTTGACGTCATTCACTCTGTGTTCCTGTGCCACACATGTCCACCTACTCAGCCACAAAGCATGGACGTCTTTGGATTCATTTTCCGAGTGTTGCTAAATTCGGGTTTTATCCAATTTTGCATTTCTTTGAGGGAATTTCTATTTCTCCTACAACGCTGCACTTACACATTTTACTGATGGAGTCAGCGACAGCTAGCCAAAATGATTTAGGGTCCGGCCCCCTTGGCCCCTCCCCCTGCTATAGGCCTGCCACTGTCACAGCAAGAACTGTGTCGTGCAGTTCAAGAGATTTGCTGATAAAGCTGGCTTGTTTCGTTATAACATTTCTTCTCTACAAGTGTTACTCTGTCATTGTTCCAAACTAATATCTGGTAGTGGGCACGGAGAATTTCTGGATGTACAGCGGACTGGTTCCTTTAGAAGGTTCCACGAAAAGACTTAGAAGCGAAACGACTGTAATTCACTCTGTGTATCTAGCCTCCACTGAGCCTCTCTTCTGCCACCTGCCCTCCTGAGGTCTTTCTCTGATAAAGCTGGTAGACCCCTACAAGTGTTACTCTTCCTCCAGCCCCCACAAAGCACTTATGACATCTTCGTCTGCATCTCTCCCCCCCCTCCCCGCCCCTCTTCTCCAGCCCCCCCCCCCCCCCTTCCCCCCCCCCCCCCCCCATCCCCTCCTTTCCCATAGAGCCTGGCTACGCAGGCTAAATGTTTTAGAGCACGCAAGTTTTCCTTTACCAGAAAACCTCCCACTGATATATCAGCACCACTGAGTGCAAGGAAGGCGAGTAGTGCTGCCAGTTTAGCACTTCCGAGAGCACTAGCAATCGGATCAAGCTCAATCACACGATGGTACTTTTTTCAGTGACGAACTGACGATGTCTTCTCACACCGCTCTGGATAGCGCCTTAGGGATAGTACTAGAACGTCAGTGTCTGGGGAATGGATAAACGACTCCGTAGCACCATCGGCAGACTTTGCGTCTAGAGCATAGCATGGTGTACTGGTTCACATGTCAAAGACCTCAGGTGGCAGATGTTCAGAAATAATCAGGCTCAGTCGGACAGGAGTATACGTTACCATAGCTACCGGCACAGAGTGCACTGTATGAAGCAATTCTCCGTGCCCACTACCAGATGTTAGTTTGGAACATGACAGAGTTTGCAGCCCTAGTTTACCACAGCCAGATGGTTTCGGATGGGAGAAATTGGGCGATGACAGGAGCCCATAAGTAGGAGCATCCATGTAGCATTAAAATCTGTCACGGCATTTGAACAAGTTTGGCTATTTTTAGAACACAAAATTGACCAATCACTGTTGCTGCAAATTAACGAGTTGCGGCAAATAAAACGAATTGCTGCAAATTAACGAGTTGCAGGAAATAAAACGAGTTGCAGGAAATAAAACGAGTTGCAGGAAATAAAACGAGTTGCAGCAAATAAAACGAGTTACAGCAAATAAAACGAGTTGCAGCAAATAAAACGAGTTGCAGCAAATCGAACCGGAAGTGTACAGTGATTGGTCAAGTTTCAAGAAATCTTGTTCTAAAAATAGCCAAACTTGTTCAAACGCCGTGACATTGACCCAATTCATGGTTCCGAATAGTTACTATTGCTATGTCCCACAAGCCATCACATTTTATCAAAAATCAGCACCGGAAAAAACGCGATTGAAGAATATTGTATATGGGGTTTTATTAGCTATAGATACTCTGACCATCTAGTACAATTAAATTTGTAAAATTTGTAAATTGTTGTTGTGGAACCATGAATATGTAGCATGGATGCTCCTACTTATGGACGATGAATGGATCCCGTTATAATAATAATAATAATAATAATTCAATTCTTGAAAAAGCGTATTACATATAAATCTCAATGCTCTTTACAAGTAAATAAGAAAATATAACGAAATATATAAATTATAACGAAACAAGCACCTGCACGTCAAGCAATCATCCAGTTGGTCAAGTGTGGCTGTAAAAAGAACCGATGCTCAAACAATCGATGCCAATGCCGAAAATCTGACTTGAACTGCACCGACACAGTTCTTCTGTTATGGAAGTGGAGATCCTTGTAAAAATGCTTATGAGGATAACGATACGCTGCAAACTGAGTACGATGACTCTGGCAGTGATGAGTATAAAGGTTAGTGAAATGAATCTTGTTGTCGGAATATGTTTTTTCCCTTCGTTTCTGGAAATGAAAAGTCGTGTTTAGTTTAGATATGTCATTCTTATGGCTACAGGTCACGTGACCGCTATAATTATCCCTATAAGTTATGATATTCAGTTTGACATGTCAAACTATCAAAACTGATAATAGTTTATTCCAAAATACCACTAAAAGACCAACTTTGAATTAATGTTATGATTTAGCCTCGTTTCCATGCAAGGCCACGGAGGGCACTTTTTCAACGCCCCGTTGAAACCCTCTGCATGCATTACAGAAGTGCCGACAACATTTAACATGTTCCTTAGGTCCCCCTCAACACTTCTGCACTGGTCGCTTAAAATCATCACGAAATTCCCACGGGAATACCATTGCTCCCAGACTATTTGGTCTTTTATATAGTATGACCATTCTATCACAGAAGGACCGGGATCCCTGTTTCTTGCTATTAAAATCCCAAGAACCATTGCGCGTTAGGAGAATTCCGAGGAGGCCTGGATAACAACGGAAAAGAAAATGGCGGGTGATTTGTTTTGGTTTCTGATGCCAAACGCGCAGTATTTTAACTGTCACTTACGGCCATAACATGAATAATATTGAGACGTCCTTGCTGCAGGGACCTTTCCCTGTTGATCTGGTAGAAATCGGTGTGTCTAATCAGACAAGCGTACTATGTGTCGCAAAAGAAGTCAGCAAAGTCTTCATTGCTTTCAAGATTGTACAAGAAGTACACAGGAAATGTTTACCAGGGAAAGATTACATTGATTGCATCTGAAAATACTTCAGGTTGGTGGATGTTGTTGATGCTATTTCTGTTGCAGCTTACACATCATCAGATGAAATTGAAGACGATTGAAAGACATTTGTACAAATGTATGGTCTGTCGTCAAGATGGTCTTTTCTTGAAATTAAGCTTAATGATTTAAAAGTTTGTGTGTGTGATGATCGAAAGTCTATTAATGCATATATGCAGTGTTGCACTGTAAGACATACGGTACTCAAATACAGGTACATAAGTTATGTAGTAACAGTTTTTTTGGAGTTTCCAAATCAGCTGTATGGCTAGCCTTTGTTTCAGTTTCAGTTTTATTATGCACTAGTCAAGTGAAACCCCCGGTTCACTACATTTTCGTTCCCCGGTAGGCGGCGGGAATACACTTTCTTTCACCCCTTCGCCTTCCAGAGCGGGTAATAGGCGGGGGGATTCGCGACTCACATTTTTCTTCTTCAAAATATTATCTACAGAACAAATGAGTACTGGCGGGGGAGTTCACCATTCATTTCTGCCCCGGTGACCGGGGATTTCACTGGCTTTAAATTGAGTAAAAAGTGAATGCCCCGCTTATGTCCAAAGGGGGGAGGGACCGGGGGTTTCATTTGACTGGTGCATTAGTGCCAATCAGTAGTGTTATAATCCATGCATGAATGATCAGCCGGACAATTTTTTTACAATGCAATAATATTCTTAGATTACATATGTACATGTTAGTACTGAATAAGACAGTACTACATGTAAGTTACGTACATGTACTGTCATTGTTTTACATGTTACTGGGTATTTACAATTTCGGACGGTAGGGCATTATAGAGAGGAATGCTCCTTTCATAAAAAGGATATTGACAATGTACAGTATACATGTACATCTACTGAAGCTGATAGCTCTTAGGGTAGGGGGGTTGGTGAAGGCTCTAGGGGAGCCTGTCTATGCAGGGTACTGTATGGCAGTGTGCAATCTAACTTTTTTATTAAATTATTGTCATCAGGCCTCTTCTTTGAGAAATTCACTCAAGCTATAGAACTACAGACATCTATGAAATACATGTACACTGTCTTCACCAATACATCATGCAATAGAACTCAAGATATTGATTTCAGTCAGACAGATATACTCATAACAAGTCCAGCACATATCATGCAACTGATAACCTCAGCCGCGATCACCTGGTCAAACATCAACCTGTTAATAATCGTTGACTGCCATCTTGTAACCAATCCTCACCATCCCTTAATTATGGATCACGTCAAGTCACATGACCAGCTCAATGCACCAATCATTGTAGGACTTACCTCAGCATTACCAGTCACGAGTCCTACTGAGCTTCAAACTGTACTTGACAAAATGGAGTCCTTATTTGGTTGCACTTGTTCAGTGTCAAGTGATCTTGTTGCTTTGAATCGTTATGGTGAACAGCCTCATGAAGATGTCATAATTTACTCTTTTGAACAAGACAATGACAAAATGACAGACCCTGTATCTTCCAGAATAAAAGATGTTCTTAAATACCTTGCAGACACTTGCCCAAACGACGAGAACAGGCTATCGCAATCCATGTTTACACATCTGAGGACATTATTTAATGCTTGTCACAAAATTTTAAAGACATTTGGTCTTGCTGCTGCAATATATAATGCAAAAGTTATAATGCGAGAGGCCACAAAGATGGAGAAGAAAGTTGCAGATAAACCACACCTAGAGGCTCTGTGTTACTGCAAGGACCAGCTAAACCTGATTCTGAAGAGCAGTAATGACAAGCTTGATCACTGTGAGTTGAATCAGCTCGTCACCGAAATAATTTCCAGTCTTTGGATTGTAAAATCTGTTGGTAGTTATGCATCAAGTGGAGAATCCATTACAAGTGCATCATTGGAAACCGTGGACAATGAAAACACACCTTGTTTAAATTATATTGAAAAATGTACCAATGAAAATAGTAACAAAGTTCCAATTAGCGTCATTCTGTGCCAGTCGGATCATGAAGCAGCAGCTTTAAACTTCCTGTTGAATAAAGTAGCGAAAAGTAACTCTTATCTATCCTGCATTAAAAGTGCATACATTTCAAGCTCCAACGTCAGACAGCGTGACTTGTGTGCTGATTCTGAAGAGGTTGACAGTCAGGCTATCCTTCAACACATCAACGAGGGACAGGTGAATGTACTTCTCTTAAGCTGTGATGTAGAGAATGAAATCTACATTTCGTCTTGCAAGCAACTGTTACGATTTGGAATTCCACATGATTACTTGTCGTATGTCAAAGGGAAAAGGATTTTACGAGCTGCTAATGGTGAAGTCATTTTTGTGGAGACAAGTGAAAACTGGAGAGAAAATGGAAACCAGTCATCTGAGGTACAGTAGTCCAATAATTTAATAACTACCGAGTGTGAGGTCAGTATAGGAAAATATCAGACCAAGGTCTGTACAAAAAAGGCAGAGGTCTGATAATTTCCTGACATACTGATCGAGTTTACAAGCGAGGTTATTTTGTTTATTATAATATGTCATTTTTAATCGAAGTGAGGTAAAAAAAAATATGTTTATTATAATATCAAGTTGCATTTTTTATCAATTACATGTAGGTTTATTTTTCTTCTGTGATGGCAAAAAAAAAAATTGTGCATGTCTACCAGAGAAAAATGAAATGCCAAAAATATGTAAACAACCAATCAAGTTGCATGATTTTACCGGAATTACATGTAATTGGATGCATTAATTTTTCATTCTTGAAATCTTGATGGCAATCAATTATATTATACATTTTTTATATATAAAGCATTGTTTAATCAACTAAATGTAAGTCTTTAGCCTTGCTCAGAAAGGGGGACACTGACTGAAAATGAAATGACAAAAATTTAGCAAATACATATATTATGTACAATGTACACTAGAAAATCTTTTTCGTATTCAGCTATATTTTTATGAATCTTTAAAGGAGTCAGTGCAAGACAGATTCTACAATCATTGTATGTGCGAAGATATCATTGTTTTTTCAGATGAGTTGTGTATTATTCCAATCAATCCTATGAATAAATAATTTAAGAAAACTCCTTCAAAAATGTTCATTCATAGAAATTATTATTACAGGTATGGATTATTTTGGGTTATTATTACCTCATGATACTTCTATTATTCATAAAAATGCAATTCCCATAGGAATTTTGATCAACTAAATACCATTAATTGGGCTCTTTCAGATTATTCAAAAGTTTCAGTCAAATTAAATTTCAGTGATTTTCTCAGAGTCCCCCTTTAAAATATACCACTGATGAAGCCTTCACCGGCGAAACGTCTGAATACGCGTTTGTCGTCTATTCCCTTTGCCTGACGAAGTTAAATACCCTCAATCCATTATTATCATTATTATTATTATTATTATTATTATTATTATTATTATTATTATTATATTTTAAATATAATATGTTTATGTACATGTTGGCTTTGTATAGGTATTTAGATAGTTGTTCGTAATGTAATACTGCAATTTGATTGGTTAGCATCCAATTAGCATGAATATTATTCATGAACTCATCATCATACATTTTTGGAAATACAAGGTTTTCAGAGAGATAGAATGTATTCTTGCCAAGCGATGTGAGCCATGTAAGTTTGCTGTCAAAGATGATGCATTTTGGGATGAAATAAGCAGTGTTTCTGAGTCTAAAGGAAAAGATGTGCAACCAGATGAAGCCAAGTTGGCCATTGCACTCATCAACAGGTACATGTATAACATGTGTCAATTATTATACAAATACAGTCGAACTTCTACTAACAGCCACCTCCCCAAAACAGCTACCTCTACACAACGGCTGAACAATTTAGTCCCGAGGTGGCCATTGTGGAGAGGTTCGACTGTACAACACTCTTTTTTTCCTAATAAGATGACTACACATATACACATGTTAAATTCTGGGGTGACAACAACTTCCCTTCCATTCCTCCTGTTCAATACATCACTACATGTTAGTGAGGGGGGGGGGGGGGGGGGGGTGACAATCACTACATGTTATGAGGGGGGGGGGGGGGAGGGAGGTGACAACTACATGTATACTTCCCTTACCTACTTCTTTCTGCCCTTCACCACTGTTCTTCTACCGTTCAAGCAGGTTTTTTTGTTTTTGTTTTATCTATTTTATTGCAGGTATTGCCATTCCTTTCCTAATGATGGTTTCAGCAGTGCATTTCCTTGTTGTCATGTTAAAGTTATGGAAGAGGCTGAAAGTGTTAGTGTTGTATCAAGACTTTACCTACCAAGTCACTCGCCAATTTACTGGCCATTTCAGGTAGGACCAATGACAAGTGTCAGCCTCCTCCACGTTCAATCCCAATGGAATCTAGTAAATGGGTAGCCTGTGGTAACAGAAGGGAAGAGTAAGGTCTGGGTCTGGGTCTGGGACGAGGTAACGAGAGAGGAAAAATCTCCCTCTCTCTCTTCCCCTTCATCTGTATTACCTCCTTACTATTGTACAACATCTATTGTCATTTAAATCTTGACCTGGTTTTGGTCATTGCTAATCTAGTGTTTTCCCCTTTCCATCCCCCGAGCTCTCAAAGCTCAAAGCTTTGGAGGAGGCTAGATAAGTGTCTCATTACAAAATATTTTTTACAACAACAATTTTTGATTGCCAGAACTGTGCAAACCTCAATGATATTATTAATAATAATAATAATAATAATAATAATAATAATAATAATAATAATAATAATAATAATAATAATAACTTCATTAAAGTGTCAGAAACTCTTCTAGCAGAGCACAAGTGCTCCACTAATCGGGGACACTAATGTACATAATATAATATTGACAATATCGTTGATTGATTAGTAGAGGTAATCATACGGTTTCGAGTTCAATTTGGAAATAATTTGCACAAGTATGTTTTTCAAAGAGTATCAAAATTGCACGAGCCCGTAGGACGAGTGCAATTTGAGCTCTTTGAAAAAAAACATGAGTGCAAATTATTTCAAATTGAACGAGAAATCGTATGATTACCAATTAATAATATTCATGAAAAAAAAAGTATTTTTTCAACTGCACTGCTCTAAGCCAATCAGAAACGAGTATTTTTTTCATGTACATATTATTATGACAGCAATGGCCAATAACCTTTATCAGTTTGTAGTAACGATGGACATATGTAATACAGAATTTGGTTGCCGTGTAATGCGACCTGCCACATTTGAATTTAATTTACAAACTGATGCAATAAAACCACAAATAAAAGACACATTCAGGAAACAATTACTTATATCTCATTCACTCCATCCTTTCTCCATATCTCATTCAACAGGGATCAGTGGTCATCCCAAAAGAGCATGCTACACCAAGTCGTATAGCTATAGCTCACTCTGAAAGTTGTGTAGCTGCAGCAGTACTCGCATGCAATACTCTGCACCAGACAGGTGAACTAGAGAAGCAAGGACCCAGACTCGCGGTGAACAGTTTTACTTTTAATAAAGCTGACGTGCTGTGTCCTGCTGAAGTGGCAGATGGTGGTAGTGGCAAGGAAGGGTCGAATAAGAGGAGAAGGGTCTATGAACGTAAGGTACAAAATATGTGGGACATACCACCAGTATACACACTTCAATAAGTTAAGGTGCAGATACATTATGCAACATTGCACGCAATATTACTGGCAATATTGTTTCAGCGTGTATCCACCCACCCCTGCAATTGTTGCGATCAAGGTTATTGAAGTATAACACGATCCTACTTTTGCAACATTGCATGCAATAAATAGCAGAGGACCTCTCGACGGAAATACACTGAAATGGTGTATCTTTGCTGGCAATATTGTTGCAGCGTGTATGCATCCCTGCAATTGTTGTGATCAAGGTTATTGAAGTATAACACGATCCTACTTCTGCAACATTGCATGCAATAAATAGCAGAGGACCCCTCTGGACAAGGCAATACACTGAAAAATGGTGTATGTGGTTGCTGGCAATATTGTTGCAGCGTGTATGCACCCCTGCAATTGTTGTGATCAAGGTTATTGAAGTATAACACGATCCTACTTTTGCAACATTGCATGCAATAAATAGCAGAGGACCTCTGCACGGCAATACACTGAAATGGTGTATGTTTGCTGGCAATATTGTTGCAGCGTGTATGCACCCCTGCAATTGTTGTGATCAAGGTTATTGAAGTATAACACGATCCTACTTCTGCAACATTGCATGCAATAAATAGCAGAGGACCTTTGGACAGCAATACACTGAAATGGTGCATGTTTGCTGGCAATATTGTTGCAGCGTGTATGCATCCCTGCAATTGTTGTGATCAAGGTTATTGAAGTATAACACGATCCTACTTCTGCAACATTGCATGCAATAAATAGCAGAGGTGGACAGAAATACACTGAAATGGTGCATGTTTGCTGGCAATATTGTTGCAGCGTGTATGCATCCCTGCAATTGTTGTGATCAAGGTTATTGAAGTATAACACGATCCTACTTCTGCAACATTGCATGCAATAAATAGCAGAGGTGGACAGAAATACACTGAAATGGTGCATGTTTTCTGGCAATATTGTTGCAGCGTGTATGCACCCCTGTAGTTGTTGTGATCAAGGTTATTGAAGTATAACACGATCCTACTTCTGCAACATTGCATGCAATAAATAGCAGAGGTGGACGGAAATACACTGAAATGGTGCATGTTTGCTGGCAATATTGTTGCAGCGTGTATGCATCCCTGCAATTGTTGTGATCAAGGTTATTGAAATATAGCACGATCCAACTTCTGCAACGTGTGCAATAAATAGCAAGAGGTGGACACACGCTAAAATGGTGCATATTCCAGCAATATTGCGTGCAATGTTGCACCGTGTGTCTCTGCCTTTAGTCGCCCTTTAAAAAGCGAGTAAGCAGATACAGTGCACTGTATGGTATTTTATATTTGTCCAAAAGGTCATTGTTTTGATTCCGTCAACAGTTTCCATCAGTGCTGATGAATAATCTACCTGTAGCTGGAACGACTGCATATCTTTACCTCATATCGATAACACTGAGTCAGCCGGCAAGCTGTTATGGAGAGAATGTTCTGGCACAGAGCTATTCTAGCTCAAACATGCTTGGGCTACTCTCCAGAAACCACCTTCCTAAGGTTTGTTTGTTTGTTTGTTTTTGTTTGTTTGTTTGTTTGTTTGTTTGTTTGTTTGTTTGTTTGTTTGTTTGTTTGTTTGTTTGTTTGTTTGTTTGTTTGCCGGTTTGTTTACCAGTTTGTTTGTTTACTGGTTAGTTTGTTTTGCTTATCAGTCAATTTAGTTCCTTTAATGACATACATTTTGTGTATGGTGTGCACTAGCTAGTTTCACTTTACCTGAGAATGAAGCTTATGTCATCCCATTGTCATATCCTTTTCGTGGTTGAGAAGAAAACTGATAACAGCGTGTTGCACTGGAAATTATGCGGCTGTTAGAATTAGTGTTATCGCTAAAAACACTCAAACCTACGCGACAAGACCGCAAGGGGGCATGGGAAACATTGAAAAGGGACACGTGACACCTTGATGTTGATTTGTGGTGACTCTACTAACAATGCCGATATGTGTTTGTAATGAAGTGTATAAAACACTGAAGCAATGGGCCTCTACCACCTGCCACGTGACTTTCTAAATTTTCACCGAAGACAAACGAAAATACCTTAACTTGAAAGAGCATACTAAAATCAGTCAAAGTTGAAAAATTTGAAAAGAATCAAGCAAATAAGAAAAAGGTTAACGGCTTTCAAAGTTTCCCGCTTTGACAAGGCTTTGTATGGCGCTTTGACAACATACATTTCCATACAAAAAAGGCAAAGTTTGAATGCCTGTAGCTATTGTCCTATTTACGTATTTCCCTTCAAACTTTCCACTTTTACTAACTTTAACATGCTCTTTCCAGTTATGATATTTTCGTTTGTCTTCGGTGAAAATTTAAAAAGTCACGTGACAGTGGTAGAAGCCCATTGAATGTTACCCAAACTTCCTTTCGGTCTTGTAGCGTAAATTTGAGTGTTTTACAGCAACAACGTTATTTGAATCAGCTGTACACAGTGTAGGTTTATCAATCTCCTGTCTTTCCCCAGGTACCAAAGTTTATCATCTACAACAAAGCTATTGAGCTAACTGTTAGTATTGCCGAGTATGCCAACATGGTAACCTTGACAACCGCAGAGTTGGATTTCATACAGCGTTGCCATCAATATGTACATACTGATATAATGTACATTAATGGAGACTCTGGCGAGGAATACTTTCATTATGAACCCGAGAAACAAACCTATGGATTCTACGTGTTACCTCTGGATGTAGAGCACAAGTGTGAAGACGCCGTTGAAATTGGCAACAAAAGTATAGACTGCCATAACGCAAGGTTTAAAGTTTTCTCAGATGAGTTGTCTTTAGAGGCGCTGAAGATATATGGCAGCGTAGAGAAGAAAGAGAACGTTAGCACTCAAGTTGATGCTTCGGATGAGGAGAGCGACGATCGTTGTGGCAGTAGATCAAGTCAGCGGTCCAGGTTGAACGAGTTTGATAACATATATAGCAGCGTAGAGAAGAAGGAGGACGTTAGCACTCAAGTTGATGCTTCGGATGAGGAGAGCGACGATCGTTATGGCAGTAGATCAAGTCAGCGGTCCAGGTTGAACGAGTTTGATAACATATATAGCAGCGTAGAGAAGGAGGAGGGGGACGTTAGCACTCAAGTTGATGCTTCGGGTGAGGAGAGTGAAGATCGTTATGGCAGTAGATCAAGTCAGCGGTCCAGGTTGAACGAGTTTGATAACATATATAGCAGCGTAGAGAAGAAGGAGGGGGACGTTAGCACTCAAGTTGATGCTTCGGATGAGGAGAGCGACGATCGTTGTGGCAGTAGATCAAGTCAGCGGTCCAGGTTGAACGAGTTTGATAACATATATAGCAGCGTAGAGAAGGAGGGGGACGTTAGCACTCAAGTTGATGCTTCGGATGAGGAGAGCGACGATCGTTATGGCAGTAGATCAAGTCAGCGGTCCAGGTTGAACGAGTTTGATAACATATATAGCAGCGTAGAGAAGGAGGGGGACGTTAGCACTCAAGTTGATGCTTCGGGTGAGGAGAGTGAAGATCGTTATGGCAGTAGATCAAGTCAGCGGTCCAGGTTGAACGAGTTTGATAACATATATAGCAGCGTAGAGAAGAAGGAGGGGGACGTTAGCACTCAAGTTGATGCTTCGGATGAGGAGAGCGACGACGATCGTTGTGGCAGTAGATCAAGTCAGCGGTCCAGGTTGAACGAGTTTGATAACATATATAGCAGCGTAGAGAAGAAGGAGGGGGACGTTAGCACTCAAGTTGATGCTTCGGGTGAGGAGAGTGAAGATCGTTGTGGCAGTAGATCAAGTCAGCGGTCCAGGTTGAACGACCTTGATAACATCAACAGCATCAAGTCCTCATGCGCCGAGGCTCCAAGATCCATTGTGGCTCCAAGCGTTGCGTTTGATTTCCTTAAGCGTGTTGACCAAGAACTTGGTAACCTGTCCAGCTCCGTTGATCCATCCCCTATAAAACGGCGCAACGACTTTGAATCTTTTCGTGGGCGCGTTGTTACAGCTATTTACATGGCCAAGCCTACGAGATACATTGTATCAGATATCGTGTACGACATGAATCCTTTGTCAGCTTTTCCTGATCCTGAAGTTGCTGCTACCTTTTCGGACTATTACAAGCAGCGATACGGCATAGATGTCCACGAGGAGCAACCTTTGCTTCATGTTCGTCACTTGCCTAAGATTATCAATAGTCTTGCAGCAAAGTATCGGGATTCTAAAGGGCGTGATCGACCCCTCCCTTCTATGGATTCTAAGAGGTGAGGCAATATGATTTACATGGAAGATTATCAATGATTCATTGTAATGAATAGATATAATAAGAGGTGTTACCACTTCAAGTCCTGCATCGTTTTAAATAAATTCAACCTTAGGTTGCCAAGCCGTTAAAAACATTTGCGCAAATTTTGGCATGGACATATATTGAGCTGAGCCACACCAATTACACACATGTCCTTGAAAGTGTGTGCCCAAATAGTGCGAAATTTGAGATGTCGATTGCGTCGACTTGCCAACCTCGTCCCCAGGGCCCTCTCTTCTCGCTATTTTCAAAATGGCGGACGCTCGAGAGAAGACCCTGGTGACGGCTGAACTAAAACTCATTTTGATTGGATAACACAACAAGCCTTCTCATTGGTCCTTATCGAAGGTTGCTAAATATAGCATAAATTAAAATTTGAATCGCATCGAGTGAATTTATAGTTTCAACTGATAGTTCTTTTCTGATCTCAAATGTATCGAATTAGGAAGACTGAGCCGCTGCAAGTGATGTGTGAGTGTTATCGAAGCATTGAAATGTCTTTAGGAACATGAAAAAGTCCACCGATCAACATCGTTTACCGCAAAGCAAGGTATAAATGTATACGAACAGTACCGACGGCCGGTCACGGCAAACTGATATATATTGTCGTTCTGTTTACATAATTTGCTAGTGCTTTTGCTCTTGAGTTTTGCAGTATGTGACACGTCAACATGTTTTGTACTTTAGCCGTTAAAGAACCGTTAACTAGAGATGCCGGGGTAGAAATGAAAGGTGTTTGTATACAAATAGCAGCACTTGTTTACAGCGAATAAACTGTCGATCTGACCTGTTCAGTTGTTCATGTGTCTCCTTAATTACACTTCCGAACCCCTGCTTTTCAAATGGCCAGAATTGCTCCAGCTTAGAAAGTGATTTTATTTATTATTTGAGGCAAAACACGAACGAACGTATATTTCTTCAGTAACTCTTCACAAGGCCCTTTCGATTACTTTCGATCATTAGGAAAATGGCAGCCTGGGTACGAACCTCCAAGAATCTTGGAGACACGTGACCAGCCGTCACCAGGGTCTTCTCTCGAGCGTCCGCCATTTTGAAAATAGCGAGAAGAGAGGGCCCTGGGGACGAGGTTGTCGACTTACGAGTTCGTTTCGCCAGGGCTTTAAGGGTGCTACTAGTTTGTTCGACTGATACTTGTCCCTGAACAACACCCAGTTGTGTCCCGTTCAGTTATCGCACAGTGTAACTTCTACGAAAGTTGATCAAGCGAGTAAAAGTACGCATGGGTGAAAATGTCCAAACCTTGCCCTCGTTTGGCCGCAGATTTTAAAATGTGTCCATGCAGTGGCACTTTGAGATGGCTCCCGAAATTTGAATTTTAGCAGCGTCTCTACATGACTTGGCACCCCAAGATTGCACATGCACCACGTGCTAGCTACTCTATTTCCCCATACCAATCCAAATGGTTTCTTTCAACAGGCAAAAGAGGGCAAGAGTTCTACTTATTCCTGAACTTTGTTCCATCCATCCCATTCCTGCACCGCTATGGCAGAATATCCTTTATATCCCTTCGATACTACACCGTCTTGAGGCCATCTTACTGGCAGAGGAGCTGCGACAAGTCATTGCCGCTGAAACTGGAGCTGGAAGCACTGAGTGGCCAGTGGGTGTTGAACTACCCTTGGTAACCATGGGAGAAGATGTTGGAGAATACAATGAATTGAGAGTTCCATTGCACGTTGGTTCCGAAGAATTCAATGAGACCAATGTTTCATTGGGATGGCAGCTTGTGAAGTCTGAAATCTTAGAAGATCGACCAGACAATGCTAATGAAACTTTGGTAACCTCTGAGGAACCGCTCGAAGTTCTATCCCCAAGGTGTTCAGAAGGATCAAATGGAATTGAACGTTCAAAGGACAGACAATTTAAAAGCTATGATACGTTGGTAACATCAGAGGAAGGTCCATTCCTCAGCAAGTGTAAACCATTGAAAGATCAACCAGATGATGCTTGCTCATCTTTGAAAACCTCAAAGGAAATTTTGCCAAAAGGTGGAGAGAGTGGGGCCATCATTTCTTCGAAGCCATTTCAAGCGCAAAACATGTACACACAGCCTTCTTCAACACTCATTCTCAAAGCTTTAACCTGTAACGGTGCAATGGATGTATTCAAGCACGACCGTCTAGAGATGTACGGAGACGCCTTCATCAAGTTTGCTGTCTCTTTAAACATGTACTGCGAGTCACCGCTGTTGAATGTGGGAAAGCTATCGTTTTATAGAGGTCTTCGGGTGAGCAATCGACAACTATTTTACCTAGGTCGTGCACTCGACATTCCTTCTTATATCTTCAACATAACATTCCAACCTCTCGTCACGTGGTGTCCACATGGCTTTAGAATGCTGAAGTCGAACACGCCACAAGATCAGCGTTTAAAATTACACTCAGCAGACCAAGAATTAGACTTGAGTGATAATGAAGATGACAGCTACGGAGAAGAAAAAGCTGGGGTCACAAATCCACAGCCCAATGCTTCAGTTGAAATCGACGGCCAAATCCATATAGTGGCTTCGGACAAAATGGTCGCCGACACTACTGAGGCAATTATTGGGGCATATTTAGTGACGACTGGAGTGAAGAGTACATTAGGGGTGATGAAGTGGCTTGGATTAGATGTCGCAGACGACGTGATCTCAGAATCTCAGAAACTCATTACTTCAGCGTTGAATCAAACTTGTGATCCTGAGTCAGTAAAGAAAAATGACTATGAGCATCTTTACACAAAAGGTGGCTGTCTTCTTAATAATGAACCGTTAGGGTCTGAGTTTCAAGACATGGAAGCTACCATTGGTTACTCCTTTAAGAACAAACTTTTACTTCTCCAAGCCTTCACCCACATGTCTTATCCACGTGACTTGAACCATTTGCACACCAGTTACGAGCAGTTGGAATTCCTCGGTGATGCCCTGCTGGATTACCTGGTTACCCGTCATTTGTACTTCACTCATCGAACCATGTCGCCTGGGGCTCTGACAGATTTGCGGTCAGCGGTTGTTAATAGCTACAGTTTTGCTTTCTTGTCAGTTCAGCATGGTTTTCACAAGCACCTGCGGTCAATGTCGCCAGCCGTTTTTAGAGTTGTCAATAGATTTACTGCAATGCAGAAGGATGCGATCAGGAAGAAGATGCTTGCAAACCCAGACAAGGTTAGTGCGAAGCAACACAACTTGAAATATAAGTATTCCTGTCCAATTGCTAGTTTGCAAGTACAAAGGCCATGTTGGTGGTACAAACAACATAAGCTAATGCGGAATGATTTGTTATCGGGCACTAACATGGCCGCCATGACGTCACGTGCAAACCAGCTATGGCAACGATGACATTAATGATTCCGCTGATGATAATAATGATGGTAGTGGTGTCATTGTGGTGGATGATGATCGTATTGATGATGATGACTGATGACAAGGTGGTTATGATAGTGGTGGCGATACAGTGAACTCTCTCTAAGACGGCGGACACCCTCGGGAGCCTAAACATGTGTCCGTCTTAGAGAGGTGTCCGTTAGGTGAGAGTTCACTGTAGTAGCGACTGCCTACAGAGATGACATCATCAGTATGATACCTTTACTGTTACCATTGCAGATCTTCTCATGTGTGTTCGTCACTCCTGACGACAACGATGAAAACAACGACAGCATTGAAGTGCCTAAGGTCTTGGCTGACATCTTTGAGTCAGTTATTGGAGCAGTCTTTATTGACAGCGGCATGGATGTAGAAAGAACTTGGCTTGTTGTTTACCATTTGCTGAAGTCCACTTTTGGTAAGATTAGTCCGCTAATTGTCATTGGAATCATTCATGTTGTTTCAACTTTGTTCACATTGACCAAGACACAATTGATGTACTGTTGTTGTTTTTTGCTTTTTTTTCAACTACTACTGTTGTTGTTGTTGTTGTTGTTGTTGTTGTTGTTGTTGTTGTTGTTTGAATTGGTTGTCCATCTAGTGAGTATTCTGTTCTTTTGTCTGTCTGGAAGGATGGTTGCAGGAGGTTACGTTTGGTTATTCCTCGCAAAATTACAAACCTTGAACTCCGATTTTTCTGCGATTTATTTGCAGACCATTATGCGGACAATCTTCCTTCTTCGCCAATCAGGCAACTACAAGAAATGCTACCAAATGACGTGTGCTTTGCGTGAGTATATATATTTCTGAATAGGATAGACAGGCGGACGAACGGACAGACAGAAAGACACACCGACGGACGGACACACAGACGGACAGACAAACCGAGACGAACAGACACACGGACAGACAGACGGACACACAGACATACAGACACACAGACGGACAGATAGACAGAAGGACAGACAGACAGACCTATTGTAACACAGTAACAGTGCTGGAATGATTGCGTATTACCACGTGATCAGTCTGAAAATGTGTGGGACAATGACCACTGATAACTTAATGTGTTATTGATTGTGCAATCCATTCTGCAACGCATGGATTTATTATATTTAAACCTTGATTATTATATTGTCCTCTATGTATTTCTAAAATACTTATTGTATTACAGTTCTGGGGATCGTACTATTACTGGCCGCTATTCGTGTTCTCTGACTGTAAAAGGATTTGGAAAATTTAAAGGAACTGGGAGAAGTTTAAGAATTGCAAGGTCTACCGCTGCCCAGCGGGCGTTGGCTCATATTCAGGCAAAAAAAGAAAGTGCAGAACTAAAGTTGGAACAACAATAAGAATTTGACATAGAGTGTACAATGAATGTTTTTATATGGGATGCTCAAGGGTGTCACACCCTGTAGCAATCTTTAAAGTATTAATGACAACAACATCCAAGGGAACGTTTGCAGTGTTTTGAGCCAACAAGTCCCAACGTTTCTTTTGTTTTGTGGTCGTTGAAGCACAGGTAGCCCAACGATGTTGGGTGCGTTTGCACACAACCACCAACAACTGCCAACAATAGAGTTGTTTTCGTATGAGTGGGAAGTAGCTACGGTACGCATTCTGATTGGTTGAGCGATGATTTTGCGCGCTGTGATTGGTTCAATACAATGTCTTCGATTCCGTACCGTGGCCGTAACTCCGTGCCGTAGATTTCCCACTCATACGAAAACGACTCGAATGGACTCTTTGCACACTACCACGAACAACTGCCAACAATGTCGAGTGTCGTTGAGTGCGTTTTCGTGCATGTAGCTTTGGCATATTTTGTATCGACGATGAAACAACTCTTGTCCTGATTGGCTAATACTGAGTACAGAAATATGCAAGTACGTAAGGTGGTTCCAGCATAGCGAATGGCCGTATTTTTTAACTCGCTCGCTCCGCGTCAATATTGCTTGGATTTTATTGCCCGAAATTTACTGGCAAGGGGGGTATCTCCGATTTTCTTTTAATTCCGCACAGTGTTAGCCTATTATATATCTAAATTCGCTGTGTAGTTAGTTTCGAAAAATATTTTTTAATTTTCGAGAAATTCGTCATAAACGAAGTCCTCTTGAAATCGACTCGAAACACGTCAGAATTAGAGACACATTTAACGAGCTCGGAAATAAGGAAAATAACAGTACTGCTCTTAAAAACCATACGACCTTCTTTCTCACTGTCTAAATACTAGATTGCGTGATTTTGAGGTGAATTGCGTTATGTTTCATGAGCGATTTTTTTTTTTTGGCGAGGCATACATTTTAACTCGCCGAAAGTATCTATTCAACAAAGCTAATTTTCACCAGGCGATAAACCTTCAAATCTTTCTGGCCTGCGCTTGTGAACTCTATGGATGATCATCTTTTCATATATGTAAACATTTCCTTGGGCAAATAATGTAGCGATTAGCTATAGCTGCCGAAAGTTGGTGAAAATGTGTTATTTACTTGACCTTTACAGGTCAATATCTCATAGCAAGTGTAGTATGAAAATACCTATCTGATCTTCAATCACTAGTTTTGGCGAATAAAATACACCAAAATCAAATCACTATGAAGCTCTTACCTCAATGATACGGATATGGACTTGAGAAACGTCAGTTTTATTGTAATCCCATGGTCTTCCTTTTCGACTGTCTATTTATAACTTTCGATGAATGTTGAAGACGACGTCGAGGCAACCGGGTTTAACGTCAAAGTTTGACCCAATTTTTAGCGTACTTTCCTCTTGGTTAGATTCTTACTTGTAACATTCATTGTATCCTCTGATATGATGCTTGATAACAATCGATGGAATACGAATATTCTGGTTATGATTTGCAGTTGAGGACTGCACTGAATCTTTTCAACCGCTGCTTGTTTACTCACGTGACCACATGATACTCAGGGGGTATAGGAAGGGAGCTGGATAGTAGCTGACAAGTGAAAATAATGTATACGAAGCCTTCAATTCATTTCTTCGAGGTCAATTACTTTCATTAGTCGTATCTAATCACAGTTGATCTTTTTCATAAAACGTTTTAAATTTTCTTGCCCGTGAAAAAAAATACATGGGCTTCCTGTGGTCCGGCGCTGCAGACTTATTTTCGTACCTAATATTTATTTTATAAAGGTATTCATAAATGTAAAAAGCTTACAAATACAAATTACACTATCACATCAGAAGGGATGACTAAGATTTGCAAATAAATGCATTATTAAAACGCGCACCAAGTGTCGAGTATCACTCCTGGCATACTATTTTTAAACAGATAGAACTCGAACTCAAGCCTTCTATCGGAGCCGATAGAAGGCGAGAGTGAGCCTTCTACATTTGTATCTGTTTTAGAATACCACAACTGACTATCTATAAAGCATATTTCCGCTTACGGGAGGTGTCCGCTTACGGGAGGTGTCCGTTACGGGATGTGTCCGCTTACGGGAGGTGTCCGCTTACGGGAGGTGTCCGCTTACGGGAGGTGTCCGCTTACGGGAGGTGTCCGCTTACGGGAGGTGTCCGCTTACGGGAGGTGTCCGCTTACGGGAGGTGTCCGCTTACGGGAGGTTCAACTGTATGATTGTAAAATAAACTTACCACCAAAGTTAGTTTGCTCATGTGATCACTTATTGACTGATCTGACATTTGTTTTGGACTCTCCTCTATAAATATCATCCCGTAAACAACAACTGAAGCTGCATGTCATTGAACGCACCTGAACCTACTGGTACAAACAAACCAGTACGATGTAATATGATCCAAGATTCTTCCTTTCCCAGTCCTCGATCACTCTTTGGCCAGGTGCTTGCCTTGCTTTTGTCATGACCAGAAATGGTTTGGGGAACTCTATACCTTGTGCTGGATCCTCGCGTCCATCCTATTGCAAGTGAAGCTCGATGATACGGACATATTGTCATGGAATTTAGATGAGCTGGCTCGGTGAATAAAAATGTCCGACAAAGAATGAGATCGATTTCATTTTGTGGACCTGAAAAGGTCAGAGTAGACTTATGCCTGGAAATATCCTTCGTGGAAAGTAAAGGTATTATCTGAGTTTGTCGCTTTTTGTCTTTTGGATCGAAACTACACTGACGGCCACCAACAAGAGATTTGAACGAACAGCAAGCTTCCAATAATGAACTGATTTTAAATGTTTTTATTGTAAGGTGACCAAAACACCCCAGGTAGGTGGGGACGGGAGTTATGTATCATTTTTGCAGCTCCATTTTTTCAGAAGTAAAAAAGAAATTGTTTTAAATTATATAGTCTTCGACTTTTACTCTTTTTGCTAGGTATCTATCTTACTTTTCTTCAATTTAAATATATTAATACTGATATCAATCTGATAAATTTCCCTAACTTAAAATTTCAAGGAAGCCTTCTCGCTCTGTCAATCATCCCTATTGCAGTAATTTGCATAAGTTACGTTTGTTTGTCTAGTTCTAATCAATGAAGAATTGCGACAGTACAGCTACAATTCAAGAACAAAGTAACGTAAAAACAAATGGGCCTATTGAACCTATACGCATTTACCGTATCAGAAGAGGAATGGGAAGGTACGCTAAAAATACGGTCAAACTTTTGACATTTTGAACATTCATCGAAAGTTATAAATAGACAGTCGAAAAGGAAGACCATGGGATTACAATAAAACTGACGTTTCTCAAGTCCATATCCGTATCATTGAGGTAAGAGCTTCATAGTGATTTGATTTTGGTGTATTTTATTCGCCAAAACTAGTGATTGAAGATAAGATCAGATAGGTATTTTCATACTACACTTGCTATGAGATATTGACCTGTAAAGGTCAAGTAAATAACACATTTTCACCAACTTTCGGCAGCTATAGCTAATCGCTACATTATTTGCCCAAGGAAATGTTTACATATATGAAAAGATGATCATCCATAGAGTTCACAAGCGCAGGCCAGAAAGATTTGAAGGTTTATCGCCTGGTGAAAATTAGCTTTGTTGAATAGATACTTTCGGCGAGTTAAAATGTATGCCTCGCCAAAAAAAAAAATTCGCTCATGAAACATAACGCAATTCACCTCAAAATCACGCAATCTAGTATTTAGACAGTGAGAAAGAAGGTCGTATGGTTTTTAAGAGCAGTACTGTTATTTTCCTTATTTCCGAGCTCGTTAAATGTGTCTCTAATTCTGACGTGTTTCGAGTCGATTTCAAGAGGACTTCGTTTATGACGAATTTCTCGAAAATTAAAAAATATTTTTCGAAACTAACTGCACAGCGAATTTAGATATATAATAGGCTAACACTGTGCGGAATTAAAAGAAAATCGGAGATACTCCCCTTGCCAGTAAATTTTAGTTTTATCTCATATTTGTAAATATGATCTCTTAAAGTGTATATGACATGAATTTTTTTATTTTGCAAATCGATTACATATGAAGTGAATAGTGGGATGGTTCAGTATTTTGTGATTTGAGCTTCGCATTTGCGAGTTATAAAGGTTTGAAATCGTGATATTGTAATTTGGTGACGTCAGATTGTTTTTAATTTATTATACAAAAGCGTCATTGTACAAATTATTGACATTTTTAATCTGGCAAAAAGTTTTCTACAACTTATATAAATGATGTTAAACTTTTTTTTCTATTTCAGAAAAGAATGCTACTTGAAATAATAGAAATAAGTTATGGAAAAAAAACAATCTGACGTCACCGAATTAGCATAACTCGCAAATGCGAAGCTCAAATCACAAAATACTGAACCATCCCACTATTCACTTCATATGTAATCGATTTGCAAAATAAAAAAATTCGTGTCATATACACTTTAACACAAATACCAAATCAACTATTCTGCCTTTGGACGGTGTATTCAAAATTATAATTGTAAGTCGCGTTTGTGAATGCCAGCTGATATTCAAACGACACTATTTTCACTAAAACTGCTGCCAAGCGTTATTCCCTCGTACGATTTTTTTTAAACTTCGTGAACGGCCTTTTAAGGTCCCTAGTAATGTTCTGACGAGGTAAGGAGGAAATTGTTCAAGCCGAAATCACGTAACAACCGACAGGTCCAAATTTTGACAACAAAAATAAGGTGAAATGCATAAACATTATTTTAGCCAAGCGATGCCACCCACAGTGGCCGAACATTACGATCTAGGTCTAGAGCTATGAAGACCATGATTACATTGAAGATCAGGCAAATATATAGTGGAATCAGTGATGCACTTACTTTTGCCGTCGTACACTAACCAGGTGATTGCATGCATGGATATACTGTATCTATGTAACTTAAAAACATGCTGGAAACATTCGAAAGAAACAATCACTGAGAGAAATTTATATCTAGAGAAAATAATTGATTTGGTTCATGTCGTCTTAGTTCGACGGCGATTGATATTCGTTAAAGCCGCATCTAAACGAACAAGTTTTCCTTGGCCAGGAAAAATTGACAATTTTTTGTCATCTACACGAGCAAGTTTTCCTTGACAAGGAAATATTGGCGATGTTTTTGTCGTCTGCACGAGCAAGTCTTCCTTGTCAAGGAAAACTTGTCAAGGAAAATTTCTCGTGTAGATGAGGCTTAACAGTCGCTATCCTGCCAGTGCCCCATCCCCCGGGCGTTGATGGTGCGTTAGATCCCATGGTCCCTCGCAAAGTTATAACATTTAAGAACTCTTAACTGAATGAGGTCTAAGTCGAGGAACAACTGCATTCTCCAACCATGGTCTTGATGGTGTTGATAAGCTCCGCCTTTAGCGTCTTTCGATTGTATGGAAAATCAAAGTGTTTACAAATGTTTTGAAGCATTTTCACATTTAAAATTTCTTCAGGTTCTATCACCTGTCACGTGACTTTACAGTGAGGACACACTAACCGGGACCACTTGAGCAAAACTGACCAATCAGATTACACCTGAAAATAATCACATTCCAACAAAAGTTGTCTGGGCCAATCAGCATTATAGTCATAATGATGATTGGCGCAGATGACTTTTGTTGGAATGTGATTATTTTCAGGTGTAATCTGATTGGTCAGTTTTGCTCAAGTGGTCCCGGTTAGTGTGTCCTCACTGTAAATTTTCACCGAAGACAAACGAAAATACCATAACTGGTTAGAGCATACTAAAGTTAGTAAAAGTGGAAAGTTTGAAGGGAAATAAGTAAATAAATGCAATAGTTACAGGCATTCAAACTTTGCCTTTTTTGTATCGGGAAATGTATGTTGTCAAAGCGGGATTGAAAGCCTTGTCAAAGCGGGAAACTTTGAAAGCCTTTAACTTTTGTCTTATTTGCTTGATTCTTTTGAAATTTTCAACTGTTACTAATTATAGTATGATTCAAGTTATGATATTTTCGTTTGCCTTCGGTGAAATTTTGGAAAGTCACGTGACAGGCGACACAAGCCCATTGGATGATTGGCAGAAAGTTCATTGATCACTCTCTCTAGCCCCCTTCTAACATCATCCCCAGCAGATTAAAACTTTCTTTCTCCCATCACCTATATCCCTAACCCATCTTCACCTAACTCCTACCCCATCCCCAAAAACCTCCTCACACAAACTCTGACTGTACACTGCCAACGCTGGTAGAATACCTTGCCAACTCAATCGCTCTGGATTAACCAGTCGATTATCAAAAATGGTCTAAACAAATTTCTCAACTCAGAATTAACTGAACTAAAGGCTGAACTAGAAGCGGAGCTTGACGATGTGCATGCTGATCAGATCTCCCACTTTTTGACTTCTCGCGATCGTCCGCCATGTCTAGTAGCAAGAATGCGCATGCGTACAAGCTCTTTCAAGCGTGCAGGCAATCTCGTCCCCAGAGCCTGCGTTACTTTTGGCCAGCGGCGAAGAACGGACGAGATTGGCGTGCAGGGGATTCTGGTATACTTGACCAATAAAACAATTATCGACCAACAAAAAACATTTCTCGACATATGAAATAAATATTTTGAAAAATTAGTAAATAAAATTAGTAAATAAACCAGTAAATAAATAAATAAATTTACTGGTGGGCTAATTTTTCAAAAACTGTTCTACAACGGCTAAAAACCAGCCAGAATGACGTTAAATAGCATTAACAACAACACAGGATCAAGGTATGTTCAAATTTATTAAAACAAAAAATACGTATTTTTCGCCCCATATATTTACTGTAAATCACGTTCGCACACTCCACAAATATATTGCTTGGGCTGCCTGTGAACCAATGAAAGAAAAACTAGACTTACGAAAAAAAAATCTCGACCTGGAAATAAAATTTCTCGACACACGAATAAAATTACTCGACCTATGATAAACAATTCTCGACTACGACGAAATTAATAAACTTTCGATCCCCGATTTCGAAAGAACATCAATAAAGAAGCTTACATGCCACATTTAAAAGCAATCGGTTAAATAGCGGCTGAGATATGGCCAGTTGAATATATAATTTCCCTCCACAAATCACTGTAATTTCGGCTTGGATCGTAACGTTATGACGTCATCACTTCGGTACTCTGTTGGTTTCACCGCGAAACTCACCGCACGAGTCTGAGTCACTTAGAATCCCCTTCAAAAAACACTGCACATCTGACATCGCAATATTTAAGAAAACCACACACTAAAAAAATAGGTTTAAACCTGACTACTGACTTCAGTTGAGTATATCCGGTGTGAGAAGTATAGATGTATTTTAAAACTATGTGTGCATTGGCAGACTTGTCAATTTCACTGTTTATACTGATTAATTCAGTTCGATTCTCATTGCATTGTATGGACGAGAAATTATCTATTATTCCCTGCTGACAGAATCTCTTTTTCTAAAGAGGAAGAAAAGGAGATTCTGTCAGCAGGGAACATCTATAACGATTTTATCTCTCCTTTTTTTTGGAATTCTTTGGACATGAAGTTGTATACACCTATATAAAAAAACGTAGAAACGGTCGATCTGAATTGGATGATCTGAAACTTTCGAAAATTCTCAGAAAAATCACGTTAACCTCCGCCAGACTCGTTCGAACACCAAGCGTGATTCCAAGCTTGAGGTCGAATGAATGAATTTCGCATGCTACGTATACTACAGAAAGACCCTCAGTTTCCCATACTTCGACTTGATCTCAGATCATCCATTTCAGATCGCCTGTTGTCAACGCTTTTTGAAATAGGCCGGGTATCATTCTATTCCCTAGGTAAGTGATTAGATTTTGCCCTTTAGGGAGTTTAAGATCGTTTGCAAAATCTACGACGGTGACGTCAACCCGGAAGTGTAAATAACTTTTGTTCGGGTCAGTTTTGTACATTAGAGATTTAGTCCAAGTCTTTGCCTGTGAGGTTACTTCATCCACAGGGAATACCAACTATGAATTAAGGTATGGAATCCCAAGGTAAAGTTATTTGTACTTCCGGCTGACATCGCAGTCGTAGATTTTACAAATCTTAAATTCCCTAATATTTTAAGACCAGTTTAATTTATTAACATTCGAACGCTTTTTGGAAGCGAGAAATCAAAATATTCAGATGAATGCTTGCGTAGCGTTCTCTGAAATGTTAATATAGACAAAGTTTACTCACTCTAAAATCTTATACGGCAAGGCTCAAATTGTACATCAATGTCATTCACATATTGCCAATGGAGAAAAGTAGAGTTCAAAAATGATCATTTTTCATGTTTGACCGCGGGGGTCTTTAGATAGGGTTAAATATAGCGCCTTGGTGTGCAAAGAGTTTTTCGTTAAAATGTTTCAAACTGCTGCATAGAGTAAATTAGAAGTTTATCTAGGTCGCTATGTAAAAATTATGTCCATAAGAAACAATCTGGCTTTGCGACGGTTGCTTAAATAGTCTAAATACACGTAAAAATCAGACCGGATTTCTCGCAGGTTTTTTTTCTACTCGCCCAGGAAGGTAGCGACGACAAAAACAAACCTCTGCCGGGCCTCGCGATTCCAAATCCACATTTCTGGATGTAAAAATTATGGTCTATTTGACAAAAACCTGTTTCGAAACCTGTTTTGTATGCAAATATGATCACGCGCATGACAAGCGAGCTTTAGGACGACGTGCCACAGGCAGCCCAACCATTCCTTTTGAGGCTACTAAAGAATTCAATAAAATGATATTTGCGTCTTTTTTTGATGGGTTTCCTGTGGTAGAGCGAGCGCGAGCGCATATATACGTATTCTAAGTACCTAAAACAATAGCGAGTATTTACATAACAATAGATATCCCATCATGCATCGCTGTGTATATGTTAGTGCGGGCACTCCCTTTTGTGTCAGTCTCATCTACGACGCCGTCGAGCTGTTTCTCCTTTTTCTTGGTCTTTTGGCTCTCGCAACGCGTCATGGCGAACTAAGGAGTTCAATGTACTGTAGCTGCTCCTGTAGTTGCTCCTGTAGCTGTTCCTGCATGCAGAGGTATATATATATTTTCTTCTTCTTTAGTACAGTTGCGACAGTTTCGAGCCGGGTTGAGGTCTACCGCTCAGAGATATTTAGCAAAAGTGTCCGTAAAAGATCGACGGTTTGAGCCGGGTTGAAGCGGAAGTCTACCGCTCAGAGATATCTGTAGTAAAGTTTACCGTAAAAGTTCGACGGTTTGAGCCGGGTTGAGGTCTACCGCTCAGAGATATTAGTAAATGTTTCCCGTAAAAGTTCGACGGTTTGAGCCGGGTTGAGGTCTACCGCTCAGAGATATTTAGCAAAAGTGTCCCGTAAAAGGTCGACGGTTTGAGCCGGGTTGAAGTCTACCGCTCAGACTGGATATCGGTAGTAAAGTTTACCGTAAAAGTTCGACGGTTTGAGCCGGGTTGAGGTCTACCGCTCAAAGATATTTAGTAAATGTTTCCCGTAAAAGTTCGACGGTTTGAGCCGGGTTTGATGGTCTACCGCTCAGAGATATTTAACAAACGTTTCCCGTAGAAGGTCGACGGTTTGAGCCGGGTTTGATGGTCTACCGCTCAGAGATATTTAGTAAAAGCCTCCCGTAAAAGTTCGATGGTTTGAGCCGGGTTTGATGGTCTACCGCTCAGAGATATCTAGTAAAAGCCTCCCGTAAAAGTTCGATGGTTTGAGCCGGGTTTGATGGTCTACCGCTCAGAGATATTTAGTAAATGTTTCCCGTTAAAGGTCGACGGTTTGAGCCGGGTTTGATGGTCTACCGCTCAGAGATATTTATAGTTTTCCCGTTAAAGGTGGACGGTTTGAGCCAGGTTAAAAGGAGAATAACAAAAAGCCGATTTCAAACTTCTTTTATTTATTTATTTTTATTTTTTCATTTATTTTGGTTTAGTCAAGATATGTTATGCTAATTATTGGTGCAGTTTCGTCATAACTTCATGATCGCTGATTTTTCTTATACAAAGTTTCGTCATTGTTGTTGGAACTCACTTTTCGAGTCTATTCCCTCTGGTCGCCTATTTTAGGAAATATGAATTGATTATTTGTTGTCATTGAATCGGCAATGTATTTTTAAGTAAGAGTAGATAAGTTGAATGGAGTTAATTAGCAGGCTTGGAAAGACCCCCTGAGACCTACAACAATTGTGCTCAGACCTTACGGTGTAGTTGGCACTATTAAGTAATCATCCATGCAAGAACTAGGCAAGCTTTCATTGTTCTACGGCAATAGCTCTGTCCCACATAGAATATTTCTAATTTTAAGGATACAGAAAGAGAGGATGACACATAATAATATTTCAATGTAAAAATAAAGGTAATCAATTATTTCGGGTTATTTATTGGAAATGTTTGATATCTAACCAATCAGAACAGCCAAGACAATAGCAAAGAATATTGCTTATTTTACGACAAGGTTTCCCACATACAATTTGTTTTAAAATTGGCATATGACGCCAATGGATAACAGACAAACTTGACATCTAAACAAATCGGAGTATGTATATCTTATACCTAACCTTTTTGCCAATTTTCATGTTTAAGCCAATGGGATCACTAGTTTTAACAATAGAAAATATAAGCATTCCATCGTGCATTGCCGTTCAGCTGCGGCTAGTTCTTACGTGGACCATTACTTAACCTGTATTTTTCCATGCTATTATTAGCCTGGAAAAGCTTTGGAAGAAAGGCTGAAGGCCTTGGAAGATTAAGGCAAGGAAAATTCTGTCTCCCTTGCCTTGAAAACCCTACACAGGACTCTGGACAACCAGGTTCGACTTGGAGGTTATCGACTTGGAGGAAGCCATATCTGACTAGCAAGAGTCCACAACAACCCAAGCTAGCAAGGTTTCACAAACTGGTCAAAAAGCCCAAGGTTCCAGAGCTCTGCCCTAAAATATTTATTTGTCGTCGCCCTTATCGGCGACCCATTAAGAGTAAAATCCTGGAGAAATTAAACAAAATCCTGAAGAACATCAAGGTCCCCGACGAGAGACTCGGCCCTTCGTCGATGGGTTACCGTGAAAACCCAGTCCTTTAATGGGCTACTATGGCCAGTACGGTTTATCAGATGCTCCAATGGTGTCAGTGTGCCGACGTCCAATCTTCAGCCGACGTACTGAGCGTAGTCCCCAATATCGTAGATATCCGGCTCAATCTGGCTCAGGCTCAGCGCCCCAATTTTAATCGTTTACCATGCTTCTATTGTGCTTCGGACCAGCATCTATTCAGAGACTGCCCAGCAATGCAAGAGGAATTGATATGTGTTTATTGTAGTCCAGTAAAATTGGACCTTGACGTGAAATTAATAAAGTTTCATTCCATTCAATTTTGTTTCTCTGGTTTCTAAATAGTCTGAGCTTCTCCTCTCGGGCTCCTGGTAGGATGGGTGTCAGCTTGAAAAGGGAGAACAATTCCTCCTCCCGGTTTACCTGGGTCAGGCTGTCATCCTTTCCATCCAGGCGGCTTTGGTTCCATGGTTACGCTGGTGTATTAATATGGGGAACTGTTTTAGTGGATATCCTTTGGTGTTATTTATTATAAGGGTCTTTCTATAAATACTATCCACCTACAGTTTTTGTCTCGTACCTTTTGTTCCCAGATTACTTCAGAGGGAAAAACTGCTTTTGATCCTTCCCTCTGTGAAAATACCCAGCGCGCGAACCTCTAGGTGGGTCACCATGGCTAGGTGGGTCACCATGAACTGGAGCCCCCTGGAAGCGATGGAAGGGATGGCAGCCCCGCCCTGTGACCTGGAAGTTATTGATAACATTGCAAATGGAGTCCAGTCTTTCAACATCTCGGATCTCCCTTTCCGTGACCCTAACTCATTTCTACCGGGTCAGATTCATTCGCACATCCGAGACTGGGAGAAAATATTATAGCCGAAGCCCCTTATGACGATCGCGAAACATAGGAGGTCCTCGATTGGGTGAAGAACAAAGTATCGGTTCGTAAGTTCTTCCACCACTTCCATGGGAGATTTAAACGCCGCCAATTCGACAGTGATATTCCACCGCCAATGGTCTTTGACAGCAATAAATCATGCAACTGAACTTCGTCGAGTTTATTGACAACACCCCTTTTAAACAGAGTATCGAATGGATCAATTTCAGTTGTGGGTAAAGTTGGGGGAGTAGAAGCACCCTATCTTGTTATGCCTCTCACCGTCGAGCCAACAAAGCCTCCCGCCTATATGTCATGACAACTGCATGTTTCCAAAATCTGTGGCGAATGGTTGAAAAACCCTTCAGGCTTGATAACTTGTCGCAGTTACCGAGATATTTGACAAAAGGCTCATACCAAGTACCTTGGTTTTATCTGTGACACTGAGAAATAAGCCTTTTATCTCCCTGTGGATAAGCAGAAGAGTTTCCTTGCCTTGGTAGATTCCATCCTTACAAGAGGCCACGTTTCAGTCCACACTCTTCAACACCTTTCTGGCAAGTGCACCTCCTTTAATTTGGCTTTCCAGGACGCTCGTTTATACACCAACGAAATTAACGTGGCAATTGGCAAGGCTTTAAAGGCATCCAAACCGATCCGTTTGTCCGCTGCGCTGCGAACAGAGATAGAGCATTGGGCATCCCCCCTGGTGATTTCAAGGGTTGGAAAGTGGAGGAATGAAAGACACTCAGTTTACAATCTATTCTGATGCGTCGATTTTCGATTTTCGCTTGTCGCGCCCTCTTTCTCGAACAGAGCCACATCGCCGTATCCGACTACTCACTGGACCCCCGATGTGAGTTCCCATGACATAGCGGTAAAGGAAACAAAAGCCTTAGCCAATGCTGTACTGTCTTTCCGTTGATCTCTCGTGAATGGCCGTGTCGACGCGTTCGTAGACAACCAATTCCTCGTCCAGGCATGGAGATCATAGGCCGCCAGATCTAGTCAGATGTCCTGAAGGAACTTTATACGACGGCCTTTGGCCTCACTTTATATTCACCTTTCACTTTTGTACATACCGTCAGGAGAAAACCCTGCTGACGAACCCTCATGCAAGGAAATTATCGCCAGCCGATTGCAAACTGTCAGAACATCTATGGTTACTCCTTCAAGAGCACCCTCGTAGATCACCATGGTAAAACGCAAGTACATGGTATGGAGTGCCCGTTCCTTGGCCAACGAGGAGTTTCCTCGTGTGGGTGCCCAGTTTGGTTGGCTTTTGGGACCATTGACTCTCTCTTAGGGAAATTGCGCGCCATCTTTAATGAAAATGGGCGTAGAGGGGACTAGGACCCGCGACTCATTGTTGGCCGCCCCGCTACGGACATGCCATAAAATGCTACTAAAAGGTTGTCAGTATGCTGAACAACTTCAAGCTAAGACCTTACCCAAGCAGGCCACCCCTTCTTCGCGCACGACGTCCTTGTGCGACTCAGCCAAAACATAGATACAAATTTGGCTTCTGGAAACCTCTCGCCAATAGAGATATATTGCCTTTAACGTGATCAAGCTTACTTCAAGGTCCTGTTTTCAGTGGAGACCGGCCTGGTGATCTCGGCCAAGATAGGTCACAGGATATTTTACATTTTCCCGACAACGATGGACCCACACTTGGGGGAAAATCCAAAGCGACGGGTCTACTAATCCTTTCGGAATCCGTCGCGGTAGCAACCAGGTAATATGTCCGGTACAAGCCACTGATATTTATGTCACCCACTCAAAGGCCATGGGATTGACCTTACGCATGGTTATCTTTTCCGTCCGACCACTCCCGACCGCGGAGTGTCAAACAAGAGCTTTTCGTCATCGGCAGCCAGGTCAAGTTGTATCTGAAAGAGTTCTACCTTGATGACATCCACACCTTGCACGGCTTCCGGTCAGGCTGTGCAATTACACTAGCCCTGTCAGGTGCAGAACTGAACGATATAGCTTCCGCTTCTCACTCATGCAACTATCAAAGGTCATGTCTGCCTCTTCTCCCTCTTTGTGATTAACTCAGAGTTCCTCTAAAGAAGGAGACCCAGGCCTTGTTCATAAACATATGAATACTTTGACAGACTTTATCCCCGCTTTTCCACATTGACGTTAAAAATAAACTACAAAACTACGTTACGATACATCTTTGGTGGCCCTAATAAAAACAAAACATATATACCATGTGTAGCAGTATTTTATCTCCGTTTGTAGAATGGGAAGAGCAGGCTCTTTAATGTGCCTGCGTTTGTTCTTTCAGGAAAATTAGGCGGTTCCGCTCTGGGATGTGCGGCTCATTTTCACACATCCCATATCTAAATATGTATACTCGCATGTGTTGTTGGTACTATGAATATATTACTATTCTAAGTACCTAAAACAATAGCGAGTATTTACATAACAATAGATATCCCATCATGCATCGCTGTGTATATATTAGTGCGGGCACTCCCTTTTGTGTCAGTCTCATCTACGACGCCGTCGAGCTGTTTTGACTCCCACCCACCCACCCTACATGACGCGTTGCGGAGCACTTTTTCCCCATGTGAGTATACTGCTGTCCACTTCTGTGGACAGCTTTCCATTTTCACACATCCCATATTTAAAATGTATACTCGCATGTGTTGTTGGTACTATGATTATATTACTATGTTGGACCACAGGCAGCCCAACCATTGCTTTTGAGGCTATTTAATAATTTACAAAATATTCGCAGTATGATTTTTTTCTGTACTCAACGATCGTAAAAAGATAGAAAAATACCGTAGATTTTGTTATTACTCGTTTGACATGACTCGGGCATTCATGTGCCGGCTTTGGATGCCCTAACAGCGAAAGAAAAAAAGGTGGCTAATTGTGTGAAAAAGTGTAAAATTTCAAGCTGTAAAGAAAGCGAAAGTACGAACAGGTTATTTCCCAAGAACAAGAAAGAAAAGAACTCTAGCTTTAGCGGGTGCATGCTACATATATTTTTATTACATGAAGTTAAGCCAGGTCCTGAAAGATTAAACGTTTTGTGTGGGCGTGCCCGTTGAGGCAAAGCGCCAACGTTTAGCATGATATGAATATCGGACCGTAGTCGTACAAGTTAGTACAGTATAAGGAATGAGGTTGGGAATGAGATTGGGGGTTTTGGAGTCCATAAATGGCCTCCGGATAGGAATTTTGGGCTAACTGACCTGATATAGTTAAGGAACACAGCGAAGTGAAATGGCGCGAAGATCACTCTTCTTCCCATCCTTAACAGACCTTAATACAATAGGTTAAATGAAGAGTAACCAATACGACGTAGAATTTTTGGATTTAATGAGCGCGAGTTGCGAGTGTTGTGTAATAGAATACTATGTACATTGCTGCGGGCGCTTCTTGCGGGACGCGCACAGGGAGCGCAACATCATACATTTCTATGCAGAGGGAACCCAACGTATCGCGCGAATATAAATGCTATGTCGGTGAAACCTCTCGACACCTTACTACGCGCATGCATGAACACCTTACTACGGATAAGGCCTCTCACATTTTCAAACATCTAGAGAGCTCGTCGGAATGCCGAGCCCGGCCTATGCTCCAGTGAATCATTTAAGATACTTGATCAGGCTAGAACTGGCTTCCAATTGAAAATTAAGGTGGCTCGTCGACTGGGTTTTTCGGAGGCGTCACCTTCCATGTTTGATCGGAAAATACGTTGCTGCTGACAAACTAATATAAAATCAAATTTTATATCAAGTCTAGAGATAGATTAAAGTTTGCCATGATATGTTTCATCATGATTGGAGTTATCCTAGCACCACAATGACGTTAGTACGCTTTTTGAATAAATTCGATTTTCGTTTGTTTAAAAAAATGTCTTTAGGACTTGAAGTTCACATGGTCGTCTTCAAGTTTACGAAGTTTCGATGATTTCTATGGAAGCGTTTGCAAATAGATCGAATTAATCGGAACTTTTTGGTAGCGAATTTGTAAACAATCCTAAACAATTGCGTCGGGCGCCCGAAAACTTCGCTTTATGGACTTTAAGTAAACTTATTTTGAGCTCATATTCTTCTGCAACCTTTTCGAAATTCCTTTTGGGAAGTGGAAAGAAATCGCTTCATCCGATTTTGAAAAATACGAGTTCCAGTAAAGATATGCCTTTTTGTCTTTTGTCAAAGATTTCACTTGTTTTTACTGAAATGGGTATAACTGAAAAATCCGCTGATGAATTTTTCTCTAACTACCAAGTCAATTAGATTAGATAGTACATTCATTAACCCTGAAGTTTCAAGTTCATTGAAACAATTTAACACGTTGACCCAAAGCAACGTGAGACGACGCGTACGTCCATGCTGTTCGGTTTTATTGACAGATGATAGGTGTGTTTATGACTCTGGCCATTCTGATTGGTTAACGCTTAATTAATATGCAGCGACCCGTTTTTGGGTCGCTAAAATTGGCGGGAATCAAGTTGGAAAAGTCCTTCCCTGGGGCGCGTAGCAACAGAAAGAGGAAGGACTTTTCGAAAGTCTAAGCTACTGAGAGCAGGTCATGTGTGAGTTCGTTTTCAGTGGCTTGTCAAAGTTTGCGGCATGAACGATAATGTCGTCTATATAAACTAGTGAAGTCTCTAAGGGTAGTTGCGCGAGAACAGCTTCCATCAGTCTTTGGAATTTGGTTGAAGCATTGCACAGCCTGAATGGCATGACCGTAAACTTTCAGAGTCCTTTACTGGTGGAAAACGCTGTCTTCTCTTTAGTTTCGTGTCTAACTCTAACTGCCAGTAGCCACTCTTTAAATCCAAGGTGGAAAACCAGCCTGCATTGAACCAGAAAGTGAGTCCATGGTCGAATAGAGTCTTGGAAGAGGGTGTGCATCTCTATGCGTAATTAAATTCAACTTCCTGTAGTCCACACAAAATCTTGTGGAACTATCTTTCTTGCGTACAAGGACGATTGGTGAACACCATAGGCTTGTTGAGGGTTCCTATCTAGATAGATAGATAGAAAGACAGACAGACAGACAGACAGACAGACAGACAGACAGACAGACAGACAGAGATAGTGCAGTATTGTGCGAATTATAGCAACAGCCAATCAGTATCGAGAATGCGAGAGTAAATTAATATGAAAAAGGAATAATTATCGTTGTATTAACATAAAACAATATAATTTGTAATGATTCTGATTATTCATTTCTAGAATGAAACTAAAGTCACTCCAAATCTCGTTGTCGACTCTGGTTCAGCTTCTCAGTTGCTCCATCACGTCAGCACAACACTGCCGACCATCCAGGGACTCAGAATATGGCTACGCTCTTCTGTCGTCTGCATACAGAACGCTCATTGATGAAAACCTCGGCACCTGTTATCAAAGATGCATTGAAGACCAGGAATGCAGCAGTATCAATTATCACTTAGCCAATGAGAAGTGTGAACATAATTACGTGACCAAGAAAAGTTTCCCATCAAGATTTGTGCGACAACATCAGTCAGTTTATGCAGAAACAAGAGATCCAGGTTATTATTAGCTCGGTATTTATAGATACATATGTATATATTTCCAACCTTTTTATGAAAATGTTGAATTGATGCCTTTCTTTCTTAGTGATCCAGTGTGGGCCTCTCGGAATGCAGAGCAGAGCCATTCCTGATTCAAGCATCACAGCCTCGTCTGTGTACAGTTCAAATTACCTTCCATTACTTGCGCGACTTCATTTCAAAGCTGTAGGAGGAAATCCGAAAGGCGCATGGGCAGCTAAAGTCAACCGATTTGGAGAGTGGATACAAGTTGACATAGGAAAAATGACAGAGGTCACCGGAGTAGCCACACAAGGCCGCCAAGATGCGGACGATTGGGTAAGAAGCTACATTCTGCAATTCAGCCACGATGGGAGCACCTTCACAAACTACTTGGCAGGCAAATCTTTCACAGCCAACAACGACAGAGATACTGTTGTCAAACACGATCTGAAGCCTCCTGTCATTGCAAGGTACATAAGGCTTCTACCAAAGACTTGGTACCACTGGATGTCTTTGAGGATGGAGCTGTATGGATGCAAATAAGATAGAGCCCAAATACATTAAACGTCGTTAGATATTCCATTATCGTTTTCATCTATAATATTTGACACAGCTAGGAAACTTATAATTTTTGCCATCTGACTTTAGCATAATACCCCAAACTCTAACTATTAATTCTAAATCTTTAGGTTTCCTTGCGAATCAGTTTGTTTCACTAGCTAGCAGAAGTATTACCGTATATTAAAGTCATTGTCTGAGCTACATGATGTACAAATCTGCGTAATATAAATGTATGTATGTATTATATTTTAAAGTGAACATGGAACATCGACATGATACATTTATATAGCCAACTGAAATGTCTAGTCGCTTTCTTCACTATCAGTTGCTTCATCATCAGCAGACTCATCAGCTGTTTCCATGAAGTCATTCACATAATCTTTGATGACGGCAATAGCTCTCTCAGTGACTAGACCTTGGCCCACCATTCTTGCTAGCCATTTGATTTGGTTAGTACTAAGTGATGCGAGAGCCTTTACCTTTGCTTCATTGATAGTGGAGGAGCTTAAATCTGGTGATAATAGTTCAATCAACTGCTTGAACCTCTCCTCTTATTTCTTCTTTTCTTTTTTTTTCTTAAATTTTTTTTTTTTGAGGATTTATTTATGTCTTTGCACAGCTCTTCTTTTACCAAGTTCACCTAGTCTTGTAATACTCATCACATCAAATGATTTAGAGCACTCCTCTTCTTGCATCAATTTTCCAGATTTGGTGTACAAACCATTGAGATGGTCTTTGATTTCTTTATCTTCCTCCTCAATCATTCCCTGTAATTCGATAAGCTTGAGAATATTTGATCTCAGGATGTGCTGATCGGATGGAATCATCAGTAATCATCATCGTAGAATTTTCCAGCTGCAGCAGGATCATTTTTGTTCCGTCGGAAAAGATTTGCCTACAAATTGGAACATTTGGTCTTTTCGGCCCTAGCCCCTGCGAATCCCTTCGAATTCTTATTCTTCTTTTTTTCCTGTCAGTTTCTGTTTGTTTTTCACTTCGGTATATTAATATTATATATATAATATGCAATATGTACTTCAGTTTAATTTATATTTTCGCTTGACCCCCCCCCGACCCCCTCCCCTCCCCCTCCACGAAATCCCCAAATCAGTCATAGATTATTGCTTTTATAATTTCATGCCGTGATTAGATATGATTAATACATCGACATATATAATACTTACTTGATACATTAATTGTGCATGGAAAAAGGGTTCACTACTGCTTTGCATTGAGTATTTCCACCCGCTATCAGTTCCCTCAGATTCATCAGTTTTGTTTGTGCAACGGCGAAGGCACAAGCTGTTATCAATAGTCATACTAACAACACCAGAGAAGCCTGACACATCATATTTTTGAATGCCCAGCAGTTTACATCGAGTCAAAATAATACAATGATCAATAGATATAAATACTAGGAAGAGCTTCGAGGCTGTTGTGTATATACTCTGTATGGGACTCTATATAAAAACTGGCCGAAATACGGTCCGAAAATTTTACGAACTAACATGTATTTGGTATCAAAATGTCCATAAAAGCGCGGGCTATGCTAATCCTCGTTAATTTCCCTAGGGTGTGTAGGGGGGCTAGGGGGACAGGAAAGGGAAAGAGGTCATGTCACGCCAATTCTCTTGTAAGGTAGACCCATTCAACTAAAAAAATACGGTACTTTTTTTCATCGAATTTCAATTATAACCAAATAATATGGTCCACGAAATATCAAAAAAACTAAATCCGTCGTTAACTTTTTAGTTATATGCATTTATACGAGGAAAATTGCAAAAAACCTTGAATTTGAGTCCATGTTTGTATGTACTAGAATGTGGGGGCGTGCCAGAGAAATTCTAGCTGACTAATTGTGACAAATCTTTCCCGATGAAATGACATCAATTTGCGATGCTAACTTTGATGTGCGTTGTTGCGTTTCGTACTCACGTCTTCCTTCGTACGTTATGAAATCTTGTTTTCAATCAATTATTTATGTGTTTGTGGGGGGGGGGAGTAACATTTTATGTATCATATGAGGCGAGGGTCGCAATTTTCCTTGCAGCAAATTGGGGGAGGGTATCGAAAAATTAGTCATGGTAAAAAAAATTTGCACCAGCCCTCCCTCCTCTAATTTCTGACCGGTCCCTTATAGCCAATCGCAAACCTTCATGAATGTGACATCACTATAAATATAACCGCACCCTATATCCATCCCAGCAATGGTTGTGAGCCAACTTATTGAAGTACACTGCGATCCTACTTCTGCAACATTGCGCGAGCAACAAATTACAGAGGTACAGACACGGTGAAGTCATGTGATTGCCGGTAATATTGCGCGCAATGTTGCACCGTACGTGTGTCTTTATGTTAACTGTACCATTAGTTGTTGCCACGCTCACCTGGACAAGACGCGGGTTCCTTTTAGGGATTATTCTCAAAATGTCTGACGAGCATCCCCACCACTTTATATATGGGAAATCCCCCCGCCCCGGGTCACCAACACAACAGTCACGAGGGGAAAGTAAGACCCTAAAAACAGTCGCACTCGAGCTCTAACAATTCTGCTCAATATTTCATTCATAGCTGCATCTAAAAGTACACAACACAACGATAAAACAACAAGTGAAGTGATGATGTTAAAATAACGATATAGAGAAATATATACATTATAATCAACACATTATAATAAAGTTATTATTATTATTAGTGATAATCATCAAAGTGTGCCTAACCCCTGTGAGATTGTTTTAAAAATATATTCAATATATGCTGAATAGTTGGTGGGTTCAGTATTTTGTGATTTGAACCTTGCGTTTATGAGTTATAGAGGTCATATGTTATATGACGTCATTTACTAAGCTGATAATAACATGCAAACTTACCACAGACTTCTCTACACTACTATGTATGTACCAACAAAACCAATATTGGGCTGCCTGTGTCTTAATATAAGAGTCATGGGAACCAACGTCATTCTCGTCCCCAGACCCTTCTCAGCTTTCTAACGGGAAAAATAACCTGAGAAGTGTCTGGGAACGAGAATGGAACAAACGTACGCTCGGAAAATTATCAATTTGACGGCCTTTTTCATTTTTACACGGTTTTTGTGAAACCTTGAACGCTCGCCTGAAAATAGACCACATGCATCCATTTCGAATTTCGTTAAAAAAAACTCGCAACCACAGTGTATGTCCTAATACTATGCACCCTATTCTACTCCAAGTCAGTTCAGTAAACATCGACCCCGTCATTGGAGTCTAGGCTCTGGGTAGTCTTAGCCCGATTCTGTTGTTTGTATTATATCTTTTCGTTTTTATTGTATTGTTAATGTTAACTATTTAGGATTTGTCTCTGACTTAATAATAATGATTGCATTGTTATTGATTTCTAGTTATGGCGAACCTTTTAAAATAAAATAAAATAAAATAATGATACAACATTACAAGAGCTATCAAGTCCAAGTGAATATACGAGGCGATTAATGATGCAATGAGTATTTTATTGAGGATCAAAATCTATGGCTATATAACTAAGCATCCATTAACACTGCGCGTATTTTATTGAGGATCAAAATATATGGCTATAAAGCTAAATATCCTTTAACACTGCGCGTATTTTATTGAGGATCAAGATCTATGGCTATATAACTAAGCATCCATTAACACTGCGCGTATTTTATTGAGGATCAAGATCTATGGCTATATAACTAAGTATCCTTTAGCACTGAGCGTGTTTTATTGAGGATCAAAATCTATGGCTATATAACTAAGCATCCTTTAACACTGCGCGTATTTTATTGAGGATCAAAATCTATGGCCATATAACTAAGTATCCTTTAACACTGCGCGTATTTTATTGAGGATCAAGATCTATGGCTATATAGCTAAGCATCCTTTAGCACTGAGCGTATTTTATTGAGGATCAAAATCTATGGCTATATAACTAAGTATCCTTTAACACTGCGCGTATTTTATTGAGGATCAAAATCTATGGCTATATAGCTAAGCATCCTTTAACACTGCGCGTATTTTATTGAGGATCAAGATCTATGGCTATATAACTAAGCATCCTTTAACACTGCGCGTATTTTATTGAGGATCAAAATCTATGGCTATATAACTAATTATCCTATACATATTACATCTCAGCCAATCAGAGCTCACCATTTCTATGAAATACAGAGCGGTATTTCATAGTTTGAATTAGCCAATCAAAACGTTGTAAATTTTAATTTTTCATGTAATATGTATAGGATAATATGGTTATTCCATGGTTTTCTATGGAATACGGGCGGAAATTTCAATAAAAAAATATATTATTTAAGTATACAACTCGCTTAAAGGCTCGTTGTATACCAAATAACATAATTTTTTCGTGAAATATCCGCCTGTATTCTATAGAAAACAATGGCATAACCAATAAGTATCCTTTAACACTGCGCGTATTTTATTGAGGATCAAAATATATGGCTATATAACTAAGCATCCTTTAACACTACGCGTATTTTATTGAGGATCAAGATCTATGGCTATATAACTAAGCATCCTTTAAGACTACGCGTATTTTATTGAGGATCAAGATCTATGGCTATATAACTAAGCATCCTTTAACACTACGCGTATTTTATTGAGGATCAAGATCTATGGCTATATAACTAAGTATCCTTTAACACTGCGCGTATTTTATTGAGGATCAAAATCTATGGCTATATAACTAAGTATCCTTTAACACTGCGCGTATTTTATTGAGGATAAAAATCTATGGCTATATAACTAAGTATCCTTTAACACTGCGCGTATTTTATTGAGGATCAAGATCTATGGCTATATAACTAAGTATCCTTTAACACTGCGCGTATTTTATTGAGGATCAAGATCTATGGCTATATAACTAAGTATCCTTTAACACTGCGCGTATTTTATTGAGGATCAAGATCTATGGCTATATAACTAAGCATCCTTTAACACTACGCGTATTTTATTGAGGATCAAGATCTATGGCTATATAGCTAAGCATCCTTTAACACTGCGCGTATTTTATTGAGGATCAAAATATATGGCTATATAACTAAGCATCCTTTAACACTACGCGTATTTTATTGAGGATCAAGATCTATGGCTATATAACTAAGCATCCTTTAACACTACGCGCGTATTTTATTGAGGATCAAGATCTATGGCTATATAACTAAGCATCCTTTAACACTACGCGTATTTTATTGAGGATCAAGATCTATGGCTATATAACTAAGTATCCTTTAACACTGCGCGTATTTTATTGAGGATCAAAATCTATGGCTATATAACTAAGTATCCTTTAACACTGCGCGTATTTTATTGAGGATAAAAATCTATGGCTATATAACTAAGTATCCTTTAACACTGCGCGTATTTTATTGAGGATCAAAATCTATGGCTGTATAACTAAGTATCCTTTAACACTGCGCGTATTTTATTGAGGATCAAAATCTATGACTATATAACTAAGTATCCGTTAACACTGCGCGTATTTTATTGAGGATCAAAATCTATGGCTATATAACTAAGCATCCTTTAACATTGCGCGTATTTTATTGAGGATCAAAATCTATGGCTATATAACTAAGCATCCTTTAACACTGCGCGTATTTTATTGAGGATCAAAATCTATGGCTATATAACTAAGTATCCTTTAACACTGCGCGTATTTTATTGAGGATCAAAATCTATGGCTATATAACTAAGTATCCTTTAACACTGCGCGTATTTTTTTGAGGATCAAAATCTATGGCTATATAACTAAGTATCCTTTAACACTGCGCGTATTTTATTTGAGGATCAAAATCTATGGCTATATAACTAAGTATCCTTTAACACTACGCGTATTTTATTGAGGATCAAAATCTATGGCTATATAACTAAGTATCCTTTAACACTGCGCGTATTTTATTGAGGATCAAAATCTATGGCTATATAGCTAAGCATCCTTTAACACTGCGCGTATTTTATTGAGGATCAAAATCTATGGCTATATAACTAAGTATCCTTTAACACTGCGCGTATTTTATTGAGGATCAAGATCTATGGCTATATAATTAAGTATCCTTTAACACTGCGCGTATTTTATTGAGGATCAAAATCTATGGCTATATAACTAAGCATCCTTTAACACTGCGCGTATTTTATTGAGGATCAAAATCTATGGCTATATAGTTAAGCATCCTTTAACACTGCGCGTATTTTATTGAGGATCAAAATCTATGGCTATATAACTAAGCATCCTTTAACACTGCGCGTATTTTATTCAGGATCAAGATCTATGGCTATATAACTAAGTATCCTTTAACACTGCGCGTATTTTATTGAGGATCAAAATCTATGGCTATATAACTAAGCATCCTTCAACACTGCGCGTATTTTATTGAGGATCAAGATCTATGGCTATATAACTAAGTATCCTTTAACACTGCGCGTATTTTATTGAGGATCAAAATCTATGGCTATATAACTAAGTATCCTTTAACACTGCGCGTATTTTATTGAGGATCAAAATCTATGGCTATATAACTAAGCATCCATTAACACTGCGCGTATTTTATTGAGGATCAAGATCTATGGCTATATAACTAAGCATCCTTTAACACTACGCGTATTTTATTGAGGATCAAAATCTATGGCTATATAACTAAGTATCCTTTAACACTGCGCGTATTTTATTGAGGATCAAAATCTATGGCTATATAACTAAGCATCCTTTAACACTGCGCGTATTTTATTGAGGATCAAAATCTATGGCTATATAGTTAAGCATCCTTTAACACTGCGCGTATTTTATTGAGGATCAAAATCTATGGCTATATAACTAAGCATCCTTTAACACTGCGCGTATTTTATTGAGGATCAAGATCTATGGCTATATAACTAAGTATCCTTTAACACTGCGCGTATTTTATTGAGGATCAAGATCTATGGCTATATAACTAAGCATCCTTTAACACTACGCGTATTTTATTGAGGATCAAGATCTATGGCTATATAGCTAAGCATCCTTTAACACTGCGCGTATTTTATTGAGGATCAAAATATATGGCTATATAACTAAGCATCCTTTAACACTACGCGTATTTTATTGAGGATCAAGATCTATGGCTATATAACTAAGCATCCTTTAACACTACGCGTATTTTATTGAGGATCAAGATCTATGGCTATATAACTAAGCATCCTTTAACACTACGCGTATTTTATTGAGGATCAAGATCTATGGCTATATAACTAAGTATCCTTTAACACTGCGCGTATTTTATTGAGGATCAAAATCTATGGCTATATAACTAAGTATCCTTTAACACTGCGCGTATTTTATTGAGGATAAAAATCTATGGCTATATAACTAAGTATCCTTTAACACTGCGCGTATTTTATTGAGGATCAAAATCTATGGCTGTATAACTAAGTATCCTTTAACACTGCGCGTATTTTATTGAGGATCAAAATCTATGACTATATAACTAAGTATCCTTTAACACTGCGCGTATTTTATTGAGGATCAAAATCTATGGCTATATAACTAAGCATCCTTTAACATTGCGCGTATTTTATTGAGGATCAAAATCTATGGCTATATAACTAAGCATCCTTTAACACTGCGCGTATTTTATTGAGGATCAAAATCTATGGCTATATAACTAAGTATCCTTTAACACTGCGCGTATTTTATTGAGGATCAAAATCTATGGCTATATAACTAAGTATCCTTTAACACTGCGCGTATTTTTTTGAGGATCAAAATCTATGGCTATATAACTAAGTATCCTTTAACACTGCGATTATTTTATTTGAGGATCAAAATCTATGGCTATATAACTAAGTATCCTTTAACACTACGCGTATTTTATTGAGGATCAAAATCTATGGCTATATAACTAAGTATCCTTTAACACTGCGCGTATTTTATTGAGGATCAAAATCTATGGCTATATAGCTAAGCATCCTTTAACACTGCGCGTATTTTATTGAGGATCAAAATCTATGGCTATATAACTAAGTATCCTTTAACACTGCGCGTATTTTATTGAGGATCAAGATCTATGGCTATATAATTAAGTATCCTTTAACACTGCGCGTATTTTATTGAGGATCAAAATCTATGGCTATATAACTAAGCATCCTTTAACACTGCGCGTATTTTATTGAGGATCAAAATCTATGGCTATATAGTTAAGCATCCTTTAACACTGCGCGTATTTTATTGAGGATCAAAATCTATGGCTATATAACTAAGCATCCTTTAACACTGCGCGTATTTTATTGAGGATCAAGATCTATGGCTATATAACTAAGTATCCTTTAACACTGCGCGTATTTTATTGAGGATCAAAATCTATGGCTATATAACTAAGTATCCTTTAACACTGCGCGTATTTTATTGAGGATCAAGATCTATGGCTATATAACTAAGTATCCTTTAACACTGCGCGTATTTTATTGAGGATCAAAATCTATGGCTATATAACTAAGTATCCTTTAACACTGCGCGTATTTTATTGAGGATCAAAATCTATGGCTATATAACTAAGCATCCATTAACACTGCGCGTATTTTATTGAGGATCAAGATCTATGGCTATATAACTAAGCATCCTTTAACACTGCGCGTATTTTATTGAGGATCAAAATCTATGGCTATATAACTAAGTATCCTTTAACAACTGCGCGTATTTTATTGAGGATCAAAATCTATGGCTATATAACTAAGCATCCTTTAACACTGCGCGTATTTTATTGAGGATCAAAATCTATGGCTATATAACTAAAGCATCCTTTAACACTGCGCGTATTTTATTGAGGATCAAAATCTATGGCTATATAACTAAGCATCCTTTAACACTGCGCGTATTTTATTGAGGATCAAGATCTATGGCTATATAACTAAGTATCCTTTAACACTGCGCGTATTTTATTGAGGATCAAAATCTATGGCTATATAACTAAGCATCCTTCAACACTGCGCGTATTTTATTGAGGATCAAGATCTATGGCTATATAACTAAGTATCCTTTAACACTGCGCGTATTTTATTGAGGATCAAAATCTATGGCTATATAACTAAGTATCCTTTAACACTGCGCGTATTTTATTGAGGATCAAAATCTATGGCTATATAACTAAGCATCCTTTAACACTGCGCGTATTTTATTGAGGATCAAAATCTATGGCTATATAGCTAAGCATCCTTTAACACTGCGCGTATTTTATTGAGGATCAAAATCTATGGCTATATAACTAAGCATCCTTTAACATTGCGCGTATTTTATTGAGGATCAAAATCTATGGCTATATAACTAAGCATCCTTTAACACTGCGCGTATTTTATTGAGGATCAAAATCTATGGCTATATAACTAAGTATCCTTTAACACTGCGCGTATTTTATTGAGGATCAAAATCTATGGCTATATAACTAAGTATCCTTTAACACTGCGCGTATTTTTTTGAGGATCAAAATCTATGGCTATATAACTAAGTATCCTTTAACACTGCGATTATTTTATTGAGGATCAAAATCTATGGCTATATAACTAAGTATCCTTTAACACTGCGCGTATTTTATTGAGGATCAAAATCTATGGCTATATAACTAAGTATCCTTTAACACTGCGCGTATTTTATTGAGGATCAAAATCTATGGCTATATAACTAAGCATCCTTTAACACTGCGCGTATTTTATTGAGGATCAAAATCTATGGCTATATAACTAAGTATCCTTTAACACTGCGCGTATTTTATTGAGGATCAAGATCTATGGCTATATAATTAAGTATCCTTTAACACTGCGCGTATTTTATTGAGGATCAAAATCTATGGCTATATAACTAAGCATCCTTTAACACTGCGCGTATTTTATTGAGGATCAAAATCTATGGCTATATAACTAAGCATCCTTTAACACTGCGCGTATTTTATTGAGGATCAAAATCTATGGCTATATAACTAAGCATCCTTTAACACTGCGCGTATTTTATTGAGGATCAAGATCTATGGCTATATAACTAAGTATCCTTTAACACTGCGCGTATTTTATTGAGGATCAAAATCTATGGCTATATAACTAAGCATCCTTTAACACTGCGCGTATTTTATTGAGGATCAAATCTATGGCTATATAACTAAGTATCCTTTAACACTGCGCGTATTTTATTGAGGATCAAAATCTATGGCTATATAACTAAGTATCCTTTAACACTGCGCGTATTTTATTGAGGATCAAAATCTATGGCTATATAACTAAGCATCCTTTAACACTGCGCGTATTTTATTGAGGATCAAGATCTATGGCTATATAACTAAGCATCCTTTAACACTGCGCGTATTTTATTGAGGATCAAAATCTATGGCTATATAACTAAGTATCCTTTAACACTGCGCGTATTTTATTGAGGATCAAAATCTATGGCTATATAACTAAGTATCCTTTAACACTGCGCGTATTTTTTTTGAGGATCAAAATCTATGGCTATATAACTAAGTATCCTTTAACACTGCGCGTATTTTATTGAGGATCAAAATCTATGGCTATATAACTAAGTATCCTTTAACACTACGCGTATTTTATTGAGGATCAAAATCTATGGCTATATAACTAAGTATCCTTTAACACTGCGCGTATTTTATTGAGGATCAAAATCTATGGCTATATAGCTAAGCATCCTTTAACACTGCGCGTATTTTATTGAGGATCAAAATCTATGGCTATATAACTAAGTATCCTTTAACACTGCGCGTATTTTATTGAGGATCAAGATCTATGGCTATATAACTAAGTATCCTTTAACACTGCGCGTATTTTATTGAGGATCAAAATCTATGGCTATATAACTAAGTATCCTTTAACACTGCGCGTATTTTATTGAGGATCAAAATCTATGGCTATATAGCTAAGCATCCTTTAACACTGCGCGTATTTTATTGAGGATCAAAATCTATGGCTATATAACTAAGTATCCTTTAACACTGCGCGTATTTTATTGAGGATCAAGATCTATGGCTATATAATAAGTATCCTTTAACACTGCGCGTATTTTATTGAGGATCAAGATCTATGGCTATATAATTAAGTATCCTTTAACACTGCGCGTATTTTATTGAGGATCAAGATCTATGGCTATATAATTAAGTATCCTTTAACACTGCGCGTATTTTATTGAGGATCAAGATCTATGGCTATATAACTAAGTATCCTTTAACACTGCGCGTATTTTATTGAGGATCAAGATCTATGGCTATATAACTAAATAACCTTTAACACTGCTGTTATCCAGGATAGTTTAGTTTTTCTTTGGAATCTTCTCACAGAAATAGCCACCAAGAGCTGATCTAGATCCTTTATGACACTTGGCACAACGTCCTGCCTTCTTGGACCAATACCGATCTGTAGGACAACTTTTTCTTTCTTGATCTTCGAGCTTGTTTTTGTTCTTGCTCTTCAACCACTTTTTTATCTTATTTCCTTTTTTCTTAGTCTTGGCTGCCTTGTCTCTGCTTCTTGGACTCAAAATACAGAGCTTTACTCCAACTTTGAGCTTGAAATCTGCACTTGTAGGGTCTGGAGCAGTAGTTGATTCGTAGCCAGATATGGAGACCTTCCAACGGGAGTAAACAGACGGAAACAAAGGTGTCTTCTCCAGCAGTTCCTGACAGTTGTTTTCATCGACATTGAGAGGACACAGCTTGGGTAAAGTGGTTCCATATGGATTGGTTAAAGCTTGGCTTTCCTTTCTGCACCGTTGACCACTGCCTTCGAGGTACTCGAAGACAAACCTCCTCCCTGGAACGATTACATAGCTGGTGTCGCCTGAAGTTGAAAGCCGGTTTTCTCCTGTCATTTTTGCATCCACTCGGACCATGTGTTGAGTGGCGCTCTGCGTTGGTAAGAAAACCTCGAACTTTTTAACCACGATGGCTGAATCTCTGTCTTGTGCACCAATCCACTGATTAGTAACCAGCCAATCAGCGTTGGGTATCTTGAACGTGACACTTCTACCAGCGTACAAATCAGAAAGATCCATGAAAGCTTCGTCAGTTGTTGATGAGATAGGAACATCTTTGTAAGCTTCGATGTTTCTGCATGTTGGACTCGAATGAGACGCAAGGCGTGCGATGTTGCTGTCTGTGCCTTCGCATACACTGGGTCGATGACCACCTTCTTTGTACGTTAGAATATCACAGTACGACTCAGTGATCTCCCATATATTGGTTTTATAGGAAATATACGCCACTAAACTAAGCGTCTTCAGGTCGTTGACTACGTCTTGGTCTTGACTAGTGGAAAGCTCTTCGTAATCAGCGACGATATCCAAGGCAGCATATTGTGACGTCACTGCCCTCATGTACGTTGCCATGGCTTCAATTAGATCAAACTGGAAGTCATATATCTCAGCAAATGTCTCGAACATTTTCTCTGCAAGTTCTTTTGTGTTTGGACACAAGCCTGACGATACAATCCCGGCCTTGACAGTTGCACCTAGTGCTGAATGTGTATCTAAGATGACATCACAACATGCATCAACCAAGTTACCATAAGTAGTTATCATGGCGGTCAACTCAGGTCTTCTGACTTCGGGATTATAAGCTGTATAATCAGTAAGAAATTTTTGTCTTCGAGTATCGAACTGTGCTGTCGTGGTCTCTTTCCCGATGCTCAGGATCAACAGGTTGACATTTTCAAGAAAATTGGCGTTGTTTTGGAATTTCGTGGAAATGTCATCTGTGCGGGTTCTGATGTCTTCAAAAATTATTGAGGCGCGGGCTAATTTACCTGCCTGTGTCATAGTGTGCGCTAGTGTTGCTGTACGATCCACAAAATCACCAACACTTGAACCGCCAAATATCTTTTCTAGTGGATTCATGACAACAGCGCCTGCTAGCACTAGTTGGGCTAAGTCCTCAGCAATTTCCAACGACACTGCCAGAATGGCATATTTTAGAATTCGACCAAGGTCCCTTGCCAAATCATTGCTCAGTGTAGTGACATCCGATTTGTAGTTATTTAACCTGCCTGTAATAAAATCAACATCAGCTTTGGATTTCTCTCTGTTGAATGATTCCACCTTTTCGAAGTAGGTTCGAAGACCTTTGAATCGATCGTACGTGTTTTTCTGTATTTCACTGTTCAACCATTCAACCAAATTCCTTAACGCATTTTCTTGGTCTTGGACGACTGATAGGATTCTATCCATTTCAGTCAAGCCTAAGAAGGTTGGATAATCGATATTAGTGTTGAGTATTTTCTTGACTTGTCCGTTTCCTAAAGGAACTGTTGACTGGAGATAGGCACGGATTTGGATGATGGATTTCCAGAACATGCAAGCATTCTTCGTACTGCTTGGAAGACTCAATACATTCTCGCAGCCTGACCTGGAAGACTTGACTGGTACAACAATCATCATGTTTGTTAATTCTTCTACCTGTCGGTTATTTATGTAGTCAAATATTTGTTCTAAATTCAATACTATGAGTTCATTTGATTGTTGAACTGATGGGAAAACGTCACCATATTCTCCGGCTGGATTGTTATGCTTTATCATCGCGAAATACAATCGATAGGCATTCCATTTCACTCCGGTTCTACTCTCATCTTTGACGGTTTCAAAGGCGTCTACCAATTTAATCATGTCAAGTAAATCTGGGCAAAATATCTCATCTCCATTCTCTTTCTCACAAGACTTCTTTATTTCCTCTCTGATTACGTTTCTGTGACTAGATTTCTTTAAAATTTCGGCAAAATCAGCGACGTTCGCACCAGCTAGCCCTGCAAGGAGCCTGGTCTTCGCATCGTTATCTGCAGATGGTTTGTTCAGTTGCTCCAAGCAGCCTCGTAGCAAAGGGTGTAGCAGCCAAAGATCAACATATATTCCTGGAATGCCATTTCCACTCGGAAGACGACGCCAGTTAGAAGTGTGAACTGTGATTCGATAACGTCTTGCATACAAACATTCTGGATTGGAGTAGGTGGAGGGTTCAATACAGAGATTATCTAGAGCATAATTAACAGCAGACTGACCACTCGGGATGATGTCTCTACTCCGAAGCGTGTTAGCAATTACAATCAGGTCCCTTGTAACGGGAGACATGTTAGTTGGTGATGTGCGCAAATCATTGAAGTGAGTGCAAAAGTCGGCGAAACTGATTTCAGGGGCCTCGTCTTGTCCCGTGGATGCTTGCAATAGCAACACGACACCCAACGCAATAGACAGAATGATTGGCATCTCTGTCACTTGTGTTCCTGAAATATCAACAATGATAACAAAGGTTTAGTATATAACATAGAGGGCACAATTACTCAGTGCTGAATGGCTCATGAAAGAGGGCTTTTTTCCTTATTTGAGGGCATGTTTACTTGCATGATACTGATTGGTCCCGATATTGCTTAGCAACGAAAAGTTTTCCGCAAGCGGGAAGTGTTTTGTGAACGCAATGGCCTTACGTTTTCCTGAAGTGGATGATAATGCCATTCAAGAATTAATAATTTCTAGCGAAAATAAAAACACAATATTAAAAGAATGCAATTAAAATTACTGTTTGAGCGTTTTTTGCAAGTGGGCATTGCAATTGATAGGGTGCAGAATGATTTTTTTAATGCTTGGTTTTTTTTTCTGCATTTCCCAGTAGTATTAACTGAAATATAATTTGTTTTGTAAGCATAAATTATTTTTTTCAGTCTGGGAAATAAAAACCTTTGAACCTTTTAAAAACCTCTATTGGGCAGTTTATGGCAATGGCGCGATATAAGTAAATAAACTATATATTATTATTATTATTATTATTATTATTATTATTATTATTACTGTACCATTTCCTCTTATAGAACTCGTCTTTATATAATATACAAGTCATTCAAACCCGTAATCAGTAGTGTACTTGTCAACCGTTTAATTGGTCATTCTGGGAAATTTCGAAACAAGTCACAGTAATTTACTGTTGAATCATAAATTAGTTTTTAGTAGTAGTAGTAATATTAGCTAATTTCATTGTAAAGCGCTATTGGGCAATAAGCCACTTCACGCTGTCGTCCGCCATTTTGAATTGGGACAAACGCGACAAAATTTATAGAAATTTGGCCATCACTTTGATTTGATGTAACTCCGCTCGATTTCGTTGGATTTTTTAAAACTTATCATTTTAGAAAATATGTTTCCTTTGTTACTTATGACCAATAATATGATGGGTATTGGAAGGCTACAAATCGAGATTTTTTTTTTTTAAAAGATTCATTCGTGAGAAGCTTGAATCATAAAAGGTAGTTAAAATACTTACATTGGTCTTATTTTCAGTCCGACAACTGACATGCATGCCTGCTGACTATCGAAGTTTAAATTTTGAAAATCCAAATATTTTTGCAGCGTTTGTCCCAATTCAAAATAGCGGACGATAGCGTGAAGTGGCTTATTTCTTGGAAAGAGCGCTATATAAATAAATAAAAATGATTATATTATTATTATTATTAGTTCTGATATTCTGGCGGATCCAATGTGGAATGCTTTTTTTCAGTTAGCTGCAGTCCCCACTGATACAAATTAATATATAATATTATTTTCACTAACCACAAACTATTAACAAAAATAGTAATTTGTCTGCCTAAAGCTGTTTTAGCGTTGTACAAAGCCATTTTCTTGCTTTTTGTTTCAAAATTGAGGTATTTTAGGGGAAACTGATCAGCAATAATAGTAAATCTCAGATCTAGCCCATGTGGACAGTTTTTAAATCAAATTTTCACTTTGGATTAACACTCTAATTTCAATTTTACCGGTCAAAAATCATCACAAATAACAAATAACTCTTTGCTAAAGCAGTTTTAGCCTTATACAAAGCGTATTTTCCAGCCTATTGGTTTTTGGCGCTCAATACGCGCGTTCATAAAAAAAATATTCTCTTAATGGTTAAACAACAACAACAACAGCAGCTTTATTTGCACTCTTTGTCGAACATTTACACTCGCAAGAAAGAGAGAAAGAGATACAAATATTCGAGCACAGTTACTTAAAATAGCTAGATAACTTTTAATAGCTGATAGCTAAGGTCAGTAAAAGCTACTGGAACAGGTGAAAAACGCTTACCTTAATTCTTGCCTGGAAATAGGTTGCTCAACGTCCAACAGTGTGCAAGTTATTATGCGATAGAGAATGTCATGGAACTACAACTTGTAAATGCTATGACGTGTTTGAAAAAGGATTTGTCAGTGATTTCATCGATGATAACAGCTTTAACGGTGGTCAAGTAATGTATCTGTCAAAACCTATTATTACGGCAGAATACAGTACCAGAGAATTGCAAGGTATCGGGTAACGCTTTAGTGAACGAGAGAAAAAACGCTATATACTTTTTAGATGATCATTCAAAACTCGTTAGACAATAATATAATCAGTAAAAGTATTTTTGAGAAGTCGAGAAAAGACTGATTTCATCTGAGAATGGTTCGATTAAATATACTTCATTAATGATTAATAAATTCTTGATAAAACAAATGCCTCCTCTTTATTCAGTCTTCTATTGCTTTCTCTCTTTTTTGTCCTCTTTTTAAATCTTTATTCTTTCTTTATTGAAAGTTTTATTATTTCGTCTGCTGTCCATCCAAAGTTAAAGCGGTTTTGGATGTACGTTTACTCAGTAGATTTCGTATGACTGTGCGCATGTGCGCATGTGTACGGTGCTATGTTCGTGCCATGACCCGGTGATGGTTTAATGGGAGGTTTTATGGAATCTTTTTCTGACGTCAAAATCTGTCGCGAGTGGCCGTCAAACCGTCATTTTACTTGCTCAAAACTTCAATTTTAGATCGGTGAAGTCTAAATATCTGTCAAATATACCAAATATAAGTTACTTATAAACAAACAAACAAATGTCATCTAGTTGCTTGAAGAAAAACTAACAGACTTTGAAAGTTAGGCTCGAACATTTTGTAGATCTTGACGGCCACTACGTCACACGTAAAACCTCCCATAGGTAAATTCATTGGATGTCGAGCTAGGGACTTGTTGAATTTCACGAGAAAAAGAATTGCGAAGCTGCAAATGAAAATGAGATAAAGTGACTACAGACCCATGAGAACCGCATTCAGAACATTCGCCCCAAAATACACGTGCAGACAACATGAAACTAGAAATAATGACTTTGCCATGCAACTGGGCATTGTTAATTATAGTCGCGCCTCAAAATCCGACAACAAATCTCTAACCTGAGCCGTAAATCTCAGAAACTGTCTACTCAGTTTAAGCATAACATTTTAGTTCTCTTTGGAATCTTCTCACAGAAATAGCCATCAAGGATCCGTTAGGACACTTCAGACACACCGTCCTGACTTCTTGGACCAATACCGACCCAGGACTGATTAACTTCATTTCGATCATAATAAGAGAATAAGATAGAATCATTCGGCCTTTCAAGAACTGGGGCCAGAACAAAACACTACATGCAAATGAGACCACTGTATGACGTTTACAATCACGAACTTTTCCGAGATACGTTGGAATAATCCCGTTCGACCTTCGGGTTAATTCGAGTTAGATATTCCCCAGAGAACTTAGAGAGCGCGGCAAGTGAATTTGCGTGACTGACACTATTTAAAGAACGGCTGCGAAGGAGACTAGTGAATAACGAAATCAAGCGAGGTGAAACCAAGTAATTTAATCGAATGATAAAAGTTCGACATGATTTTAAGATTAGAAAATTATAAAAACAAGAAAATGTATTGAGAATTTCGATAGAATTGAATCAGAGTTAAACCAGTTAAACATTTCTTTAAATAATCAATGAATGAACTTGTTTAGTTATACGGCTGTTGCTACGCCTACTAGTGCAAAACTCAATAGTTGATATCGAAGTTACACCCCAATTACTCTGAACAAAGGTTTCAAGTCGAGGCTATCGTGTCAAATTATTGTTCTGCCCCGATAGCCTCGACTTGAAACCGTTGTTCAGAGTCATTGGAGTGTAACTTCGATATCAGCTATTACGCTTCAGTCTCTCGTGCTTAGCATCCTCCCGCGTGCAGATCCATAACTGATGGACGCACGCTGAGTCAATCAGTGACCGATTTCTCAATGCCAATAATAATAATTAATGCAGCCGGGATATGTAATAGACCACTCGTTGGTATATACTAAACTCAGTTAGTTACTTACCGCAGTTTTACGTAAGTGGGATTGATTGAATGGCACAGAAGAAGCACCGACTACAAACATTCTTGATTGTATTGTAGAAAAATATTATAACATGTTTACATCAGATCAAATAAAACTGAATAATATTGAGAAATGACAGGTGTAAACGCGAGTCTATTGTTTTGACCGTAGTATGCAGTGTTTCTTTGATGACCTTTCTCATCCCATCTTTTACATAATTAAAATGGCTTTGCAAGAGACGTCCGGGAGTTATACTCCGTTGCTTGCTTTGGTCCATTCACTCTTACAACTTATGATAACCATTACATAGTTATACAAAGTTGTTTGAAGCTAAATAGCACGTATTTTCAAAAGGATTCTAAATGAAGTGAATAAATAAATGAACGAACGAACTATTTCTTCATTTGGGTATATATTTTAAGAAGGTTCGACATCTCAATAAGGTATTCCATGTCAAAGTTGAACATTTTGTTTTGGTGTGATGCCTACGAATAAATAAGGCCACAACTTTCGGAAAGAAACAGAATATCAAAAAGCGGAGACACCGACTCTTTCGTATACAGGTCGACATAGTGATCGGATATATTCATAGGTTCTGTCGGTTCAGTATTCAGTTCATTCATTCTGTAAAGTCTTTCGAAGATCCCACGCTACAGGGTGCCAAGTTGGTGCAGACCAAAACACCTTAATTGAATAATGAGAACTCCATAATCGTTGAGTAACAACAAAAACGTGAAATCTGTCATTTTTCGCTATTCAGTTAATATACTTCAATCTTCTAATTCTATCTCATAAACCGTAACCATCGGTTACTGACATGAAGAACGAACAAAGCCTACCGGGAGTGACGTCACAATCATTGAACCAAGACCAACCGTAGGGAGTAGACGTGTAGAAGAGTGCTCCGAAAATTTTCGAGATTTCTGCTTGTTCGGTTGCTCTCTTTCTTGTTTTAAGGTAAGTATTTTATTGATTAACCCTTACGAAGGTGAAGTGAGCTCTGTTAGAGTCACATATATTGAAAATTCACCTAGAGTGACCTTGCAAAGGCATTCACAGAGAACCACATGGCGCCGCCATGTTGAAACTATCGAGTGAGACTCGAGTGAACTGAAATTAGAACTAAAAAACTATTTTATGTTCTCTGATAGATACAGTATGTCTGAGGAAGAAGCTAGTGACCCCGTGGAGGGCACTTCTAATCCAAATGCAGTAAATGAAGCCATTTTATCTGGCATTGAGCGTTTAAACGATAGTATCGCTAATCTCAGTGGTTATCACTATCCTCACCACCACATGCATGCCGATGTCGACGATGCTGACGAATACCCAGAAAATGATACCGGTACTGGTATTAGTATCGAAACCAGCGACTCAGCGTCTTGTGTGGATATTCAGAAAGATTTAGAGAATATCGCTGGCTCGTCTGCTTCAGTACCTGCTGACGATGTCGGTGAAGCGAATGTGCTGGATTATAGTAGTCAGTTGGATGTTGACACTGACGTTAAAGCGCCGAAAATCAATGAGAAGGTGGCTGAAGTTGTAAACAAGCTGTGTTTGAAACGCGTTAGTCAAGAGCAGAGCAAAGCTATTATCAAACGCCACACATTACCACAAATTACGGACATTTTACTCCCGCGTTTATGAAGTGCGAGCTACTGACAGTCCGAAATTCTCCTCGAATTTATATCAAAACGAATTAAATTCATCAAAACCAAACTACTCTAAGTTTGTTTAGAAATACCAAGCTCTGTGTTGTGGTTGATAGAAGTAATATTGAAGAGCTTGCTTACGCTCGGCACAGAGTACGAACGACTCACTCTTGTTTGGATCGAAATTTTGGCCATGAACACAGGAAGCCCAATCCATGAACTATGAGTTTGAATTTCCCGCTTTTAGGAGCCTTCACCTTCTTTGAACAGCAATATCACACATAAAGTACCATAAAAAATACCAGGCTACTAAGTTCTTGTAAAATGTCGGAATCAAACGGCGAAAATTGCTAGAGTTTGGGTGATTTCTTGTGATTTCAGGACATTCAACAGCAGGTGTGTTTGTAAAAGGCCTCCGAGAAATAGTGCTTTTTCACGTGTGGTTTGCGGCCTTTTGTATCATCGAAATCATATCTAGGGGACGGATTTAGACTTACTGTGAGTTGAGGCAATGTTCCGAGATGTCGGCACCGATGGATCCATGCAATCATCAGAAAGTTTAAAGCTCGGAAAGTAATGCAGGTAACACTTTTTTTGCTCGATTAAGGGGCATGTATTGTCATGTATTCGTTGTTGAACATTTATATGGATCCATTTGCCGTCCAGGGCAGGACAGACTAAGAATGCAAAAATGTTCACAGAATATGTTCTAACCCTAAATTTTACGTCTGGAAGTCGGCACCTAAATATAGAGTTGTATAAATGTCAAAAATTTCAAATTACATTTGAAGTAGATACATTTCAACATAGAGCAACAGGCCATTTTAACTACGATCGTACTGAAAACTAATACCGTGACGTCAGATGTCGGTAATTCCAAGCAATGATACCCCTGAGAATGTCAAGATCTCGTTTACCGAAGTGCGAGCAAAGCATTTGGAATCAGCTTCCAGCTCGAACACGAGTTAATGATGTAAAAGTTCCAAACAACGCAAGCCATGTTGCTAGCCTCTGTTAACTGTCATTTGGAATGTAGCTGAGACCTTGGGAAAGACAAAAGCAAGCAAAGAGGTGCTCACGTCTTGTTTGGATGGTTTAACTCTGGCCATGACGGCGAATTACGAATTGAATCTAGGCGTCGTGATTCAATCAAGCCCCAGTTCAAGTTTTGAAATCTACAAGCTCTATGAAATTCAAAATTTAGCTGATCGAGTTCCTCTTTGGTGGGTACACCGCAACAAAACTCAATGAAGTAAAATTGTGAGCTCATTAAGAGCAGGGATGTTGTAAAGGTCAGACTGGGTTCTAGAGGACGTGGCCAAAGAAGTTCCCCATATCCATCTAGGGGAGCTAAAAGTGAATTTTCACGAGGAAGAAACAGGGGATTCCGTGGACGTTTCAATTATCACGCGCTGTTACTCTTCACAACAGCAGCATTTTCAGAATGCGCCCCAGCCAGACAAAAGTTCAGGCTCCAAGTCAGCTCACAATTGGTATGTATGTGAGAATGAATTACGAACATTTATATGTAGTCAATTGCCATTTAGGGCAGGACAGACTAAAATTTGTATTTTTGAATGGCAGAAGATAAATTCTGACCCAGAAATTTTAGATTATGTAGAGCATTGCCATATAGAGTTTGTTGATGACCCTTGTAAATATAGCGTCTTTCAGTAGAGACATTTCAACGAAGAGCAACGGTCGTCATAACTACTGAGGTAGAGAAATTAGTGCAGTTAGGGGCTGTCGGTCGATCCAAGCATGAACCAGGGGAATGTATATCTCCTATTTTTGTAATTCCTAAATCAGATGGGTCCTATAGGTTAATTTTCAACTTTAAGAGTTGCAATAAGGCTGTCCTTTACCGACATTTTAAGATGGATACTTTGCATTCTATCCTGAAGATGATCTCTCAGGGCGGGGGATTATATGGCATCTTTGGATCTTAAGCATGCCTATTATACCATTCCCATTGCCCCGGAGCAAAGGCGGTTTTTGAAGTTTCTTTGGCTTGGAGAGTTGTACGCTTTTAAGGCTTTACCTATGGGGTTATCCAGTTCCCCCAGAATTTTTACCAAAGTCATGAAAGCACCTTTGGCTCTCTTAAGACAGAAGGGGTGTACTATTGCTGGTTATATAGATGACTTGTTCTTGCAAGGTAGTGATTTTCAGGAATGTGTCTCCAATTTAAGGGAAGCTATTGATCTTTTTCTCCAGCTTGGGTTCACCTTACACCCGGAAAAATCGGTCTTATTGCCATCTCAGACATTGATATTCCTGGGATTTATATTAGATACGGTTTCCATGACGGTTACTTTAACCCAAAAGAAGAAGGACAAGTTGAAATCCCTTTGTCTCGAAGCCTTAAATGGGGAGGTTTTTCCAATTAGGTTTATAGCCCAGGTTATTGGTAAAATTGTGTCCTCTCTGCCAGGAGTTGAATTTGGTAAATTACACTATCGTAACCTTGAACGGGATAAGATTCAAGCATTAGTTGTCAGCAAGGGGGATTATGAGGGCCTTATGCATCTGTCTGAATCAGCTAAGAATGAGCTGCAATGGTGGCTTGATAATGTGATGTATGCCTCCCGTAGAATTCAACATTCTACAAGTTCCTATGTTTTTCAGACTGATGCCAGCGGCAGTGGCTGGGGCGCTGCATGTACAACAGATGTTTCTCGACAATCTCAAGGTGTTTGGTCACAGGAGCAAAGATGTTTGCATATTAATGTAAGAGAATTGTATGTTGTTTTTATTTTCTTAACTATCTTTTGCAACAACATGACTGGGGTCCATGTCAGGTTTGAACTTGATAATCAGACAGCGGTTACCTATCTTAATCAGATGGGAGGGAGCAAGTCTAAATCTTGTGACACAGTAGCTAGAAAGATCTGGGATTGGAGTATTCAGAGAGACATATGGTTGAGTGCAGTTCATATTCCAGGCGCCTCTAATGTCATAGCTGATACGTTGTCCAGAAAGCACTACTCAGATCATGAGTGGATGTTGAATCAGGATTTGTTCTCTAAGCTCTGTGTGTTGTTCCCCAAGTTTAGCATTGACCTCTTTGCGACAACACTTAATTGTCGTTTACCTAGATATGCGTCCTGGAGACCTGATCCTCATGCTGCTTTTGTGGATGCCTTTAGTAGATCATGGCAAAATGAATATTTTTATGCATTCCCACCTTTCAGCTTGATCGCACGTTGCCTGGACAAAGTGGAGGCAGAACATGCAGAAGGAGTTCTGGTTGTTCCAGCTTGGGCCACTCAGACTTGGTATACCCGAATCCTCCGGATGGTAACACAGCATCCGGTAGTAATGTTGTGGCCTCGAGAACAGGAACTGCTGCTTCACCCATCATGTCCCAAAGCCCACACTATGCAGGGTCAACTCAAGTTAATGGCATGTATGTATCAGGAAATACTACCAAGAGCAGGGCTTTTCAGAGCACATTACCGATGTTCTCCTCAATTCATGGCGACCTGCTACTCAGAAACAGTACACAGTGTATCTTAAGAAATGGGCTGCATTCTGTAGTTCAAGGAAAGTTGCTCCATATTGCCCGGATTTAACAGATGTGCTTGAATTCCTCCATACCCTGCATCACCTGTCGTACTCTGCTCTCAACAGTGCCAGGTCAGCTCTGTCATGTATTATTTCATTGAATGGAATGCCTGTTGGCCAACATCCTGTTGTGTGTCGTTTTTTGAAAGGCTCTTTTGAGCAAAAACCACCATCTAACAGATATTATGGCATTTGGGATGTCAACCAAGTTTTGCAGTTTTTGAAAGCATTCACACCTAACAGTTGTTTGACCCTAAAGGAACTAACTTTGAAATTGGCAACTTTATTGGCTTTAGTCACCATTCAAAGAAAGCAAACTCTATTACAACTTGATATTAGTGATGAATATCTGAAGAAGTCTACAGATGAATACATATTTGTACTCGGTAAACATGTCAAACAGAGTAGGCCAAACTACCCTGTTCCACCAGTTATTATACCTAAGTATTCTCCAGATGTAGATATCTGCCCATATGTATGTTTAGAGGACTACATTGAACGAACGCTGTAAGTCGAAGTTTGACTTGAATTCTATCTCATAAAGAGTAGTAACCGAGGTCTGACATGCCCACCGCTCCCCCGCCCTAGGGTTGTCTCAGAACCTCGTTTACTATGTCTCTTTATGAGATGTTTCTTTATGTTCATCCACTATGAGTATGTTTTGAACAAATGATTGTGACGTCACTCCCGGTAGGCTTTGTTCGTTCTTCATGTCAGACCTCGGTTACTACTCTTTATGAGATAGAATTCAAGTCAAACTTCGACTTACAGGTAAGTCTCGTTTAACCAAATAATTAATAACCATAAAAAAATTCGACAAGATGATTCCGCATACATACATAGCTCATACCCTGATACCTTAAAACACATTCTTTTAAAGTCAAACAATGACAGTTGTAACTTTGTTTGTGAACCTGGGTTTAGAAAATGCTTACTTACTAGACGATGGGAATTCCCGGATTATCGATTTTCATATACCTTGTTTCAGTGCAGAAGTCCATTTTCAACTGGTTCAGTGCTGGAATTAGAACTCCAATACCCTGTCGGGTGGCACATATTCATTCCCGACTTATAGGAGGAGTACATCTCCAATACCCCCCCCCCCCCCCCCCCCCCCGAACTATCAATTAAACATATTACAGTTGTTATGATAACCTTTCTTAGCCCATTTTAGATGATAGGCTTCTGCTCAAGAAGTCGTGTAATCGTGCTGATTGCCGCATTATTAACCATTCTCGAGGTAATTACGTACCCACATGTTATTCCATGATATCGAGCGTGATAGCTTAGCATGAATTTAAACTGTACCCACTCGTCGTATTTAAATGACGTTCCCCAATTGCAAATTTGTAAGGAAATTAATTTCAGCATCTGAGTATCGAAGATGGAGGTCTGTGACACCACTGGAAAGTTAATTATGGAAATGTTTCAGATTCACATTCCGCACTTTCCGCCGTTTCAGCTTTTTCCTCCATTTCCGTTTCCGTTTCCGTTTCCGCTTACTTCCGTTTCAGTTTCAGCCTTTTATCTCGACCCTTTTACTTCATAATAGGTGCATCTCAAAGAACGGAACATGGCCCGAAACAACAGAAACAAATTTTATTTATTTTTGTTGTTGTTGTTTAAATAATGTGTCCATGGCAATAAAGTATAATTAAACTGCATGTTTCACTACACGCTTAACCAAATCTATTTCCACGGGAATTCTATATAATTCGCGGTACAATGAGGATTCATCATGTAATTTCAAAACTTATAGGAGACATAGGAGAAAAAAATGTTTATCATAGCTGGAAAGAGCTCATTGAAATTAGTAAAAATGTGAAGTTTGGAAAAGATCGCTTCACAAATTGCGAAGAAATGAGTTTTCAAAAATCGAAATTTTGTATGAAAACCTTTGTTGGAGGCAAGAGTTGCCTTACCAGCGTAAATTTCCAAAGGATTTGAAATTACATGATAAACCCTCATTGATTTCCAAGATTCCAGCGGTGCATTGTTAATAATAAAAAAATGACATCACTAGCTATAGAAGTTGAAGGTTAGCTAAAGTGTTACATGTGTAAAGATTTGTAATAAAGTTATCGATTGACGGGTTGATGAATTAATGGCACAGAAGAAGCAGTAAGTATACAAACCCTATCTCGAACATTCTTGAAAGAAACAAGAAAAACGTAATAAAATAATATTGAGAAACGACAGGTGTTAACTGACATCGTGAGTCTATTATTTTGACCGTAGTATGCAATGTTTACCCCAACCGTGATCTTACGAGTAACATAGCATGGAATAAGTCATTTTTCTGAGTAAGTATGACCATATTCTAAGTACATATAGTATGAAGAACAAAATAAAGTGAAACTTCAATCTCCAATCTTCCAAAACAGCCCAAAACAAGACGATTACACCTAATTCATAGGTATTATTTCAAAGTCAAATTATAACGATGGCAGTTGTGAATTTGTTAGTAGACGTCCTGCAGTTTAAAGATAGCTGTTTACGGAGGGTGCATGATCCACGGTTAGGATCTCTGAACCCTGTTTCAGGGGGAAAGGTCGATTTTCATACCCCGATTTATACTAAATCATCACCCTTATCACCTCAAGCTCGAGAAACCTGCCTGCATGGCAGCACATATCCATTCCACTATTATATGGGAGTGCCCTCCCAGTATCTCCTCTACCAGGATAGCAAAGGGGGGTTGTGATGATCACGATTCACGCGCCATTTTTGGGGCAAACGACGCGTCACGTGTAACCCCTTTGCTACCCTGCTCTACGGGAATCATCAATTAAACATAGCAGTTGTCATGGCAACCTTTCAAATAAAGCACCTGCACAAGATCAGTCGTTTTATCGTGCTGATTGCATTGATTGATACTCATTTCATCATGAGTTACTGAGCGAATACAGTTGTCAAGCGAACCGCAGTCATTCTCCTGCACAACGACTGAAATAGAGAACAACACAAGGTATGAATCTCTTTATCTTTATATTATTTAAACCTGTGAAAGTCCATGTCTTATATTTAAACGAAAACAATCAAATTATATGGAATTAGGGTCATTACTAATGTCTATGAGAAACTGTCCAAGCCAACGGTTTTGGTCTTCTTTTACACGTAACTCGATTCCAAAACGGCGATTTTTGGTATAGGTAACTGATGATTCTAATAATAATAATAATAATAATGATAATAGTAATAATAATAATAATAATAATAGTCTTTATTTAGAAGAGGGTGACAAACAAATAGCCTAAGCTAACAAACAAGTGTCCCTCTGTAGCTACAAAACTATATAAAGATATAATATACAATTTACGATAATATACATTTATAGAAATTATACATCTAAATTAAGAGAAAAAGCTTGTATGAACGGAACATTCGCATTAATTGTACAGGACCTATAGTTATAGTATGTTTCAGTCTGGAAAACCGCGTCCTTCATCTCGGCGGTTTACATGATCGAATGACTTGATATTAACTTTAGTACTAAACAAGAATGTCCAGGCCGTCGACGTTGAGGAAAATCGGTCAAATTATCCCCGAATGAATTTCGTACATTGACCTTGCTCATTCCGTGGCGTTGATGACGGCCTTTTTGCTTTGATGAAGTTTTGAAGCACGATTTTTTCGATTCATTTTCCTTTTGAATGTTTCAAACGTGGAATAAAATAAACTTCAATCATTATATTTCTCAGAAATGTGTTTCATTTTATTGTCCGATACCTTTTAAACGGGTTTTTCACGGCGTGACGGCAGTCATGCAGCAAGCACAGCGACATATATTATCTACCAAAACAAAATCTACTGGAAAATCAAATCCGTCGCTCTCTACTCTCTCTAGCTTTTTAGACATAACAAGACTGGTCAACTGCTTCTCTCTCGATCCAGCAAGAGCTTAAATTCTAGCACTTCTAGTCGTCGAACCATGACTTAGCACTTCTGAGGCCCTGTTAGGGTTTTAGGATTATGAATTATTAGGGGTTATTAGACAAAGGATACGGATTATTGGCCATTAAATTTAAAGATTATGGATTATTTGTGTTGCATTTAAAATTACGAATTATTATCGGTCATTTATTTTAGGAATATATTTGTTTACAAAATTTGGATACAGATTATTTCCAAATTTAAAATTTTCCCAGGATTATGGATTATTCAGAACTGTATAGTATGTCATTAATAACCAAACACTCTCACAGTATAAACTTCAGGCGTGCTGTGCAAAGCTACACTCCACGTCAGAAATGCCTATGTTTGACGATGCAAAGAGAACAAAAACGGTGCGGGAGCGCAAAGTTAGTGCTAACGCGTGAAATGAAACAATTATGAAAATAATAAACAACAAAACACTTTATTCGAACTTCAGCTTCTTCGACTGTTCCTAGTGGGACTCTCAAAACTGTGATCACTTGCAATGGAGTCGCATAATTCTGTCGCCGTTATTTAATAGATAATTAAGATACAGAAGTATGCGAAACGTAAAAACTGCTGTAATAACCATTCAGTCTTACTTATTTCATCTACATCTACATTTATTGAGTCGGTAACGGTCGTTAGACATCATACACCAACTATAAAATAATTGAACTAAAATCATTTAAAGTTGAAAATGTGGTAAAATCATTTTGCTCAATCTGGCTTTAGCCGGCTAAAAACTCACCCGGCCCCTTCTGTACACCAGTTCTCTGCGACTATTATTCTCAAAGGTTAACACAAACAATACTATGCTCTATTTAACAAAGTACCATGATGAGTTCATCAGTGCAAACTGTTAAATGTATAGTTACCCTCGCGTGAAATAAAGTTCATTATTATTATTATTTAAAGTCTATATAACATATAGTGAAGCAGGTGCATGTAAATCACAAAATCAAAACATTTGCGCAAAAGTTAAGTGGATTCGGAAAGCTAGAAGATTCTAAAAAAATAAATATGTCATCTAGAATTTCATTTTCTTTCTAGAATGAAACTAAAGTCACTCCAAATCTCGTTGTTGAATCTGGTTCAGCTTCTCAGTTGCTCCATCACGTCAGCACAACAATGCCAACCATCCAGGGACTCAGAATATGGCTACGCTCTTCTGTCATCTGCATACAGAACGCTCATTGATGAAAACCTCGGCACCTGTCATCAAAGATGCATTGAAGACCAGGAATGCAGCAGCATCAATTATCACTTAGCCAATGGGAAGTGTGAACACAGTCACGTGACCAAGGCAGGCTTCCCATCGAGACTTGTGCAGCAGGATCAGTCAGTGTATGCAGAGACGCGGGATCCAGGTTGGAACTTAATTATTACATGCATTCTTGAAAGGGAACCTTTACTGTTCTCACAAATGTATACAAATATGAATAAGCATCCATCTTGCTACATACAATTTGGTCAATTTGCACATTGATATAGCTTCTAAAACCATTATTAATTATTGGAGAAATACAAACACTCGAAAGCCGGTTCTTCCTCCAATACTTCCTCCAATACTAACTTAGTTAATACCAGCTCAGCTGATTGGTTTTACTATTATTATTATTATTATTATTTTGTTATTATTATTATTTTGTTATTATTATTATTTTGTTATTATTATTATTATTTTGTTATTATTATTTTGTTATTATTATTTTGTTATTATTATTTTGTTATTATTATTTTGTTATTATTATTATTATTATTTTGTTATTATTATTTTGTTATTATTATTATTATTTTGTTATTATTATTTTGTTATTATTATTTTGTTATTATTATTTTGTTATTATTATTTTGTTATTATTATTATTATTATTATTTTGTTATTATTATTATTACTTTCAAAACACCTCGAAGCTGCAGGTTTAGTGATCCGAATGAATTCCAAGTGATGGTTTAGTAATTATACTTCAATATCTTGAATTTATTAGATTATGGATCCTCCAAAAATCTTGCAGTTTCATCTTGCAAAAGAATACTGGAACTTCATCCAAAAGCTACATCCGGGATATACTGGATCAGGTTAGGAAATGGTAGTACGCAGACCCCTCCCTTCCAAGTCTACTGTGATATGACCACCGATGGAGGAGGTTGGACACTAGTCTACAGCTATCGCTTTCTAAATTTTGCAAACTTCATTGAGAATTCAAACGCTGTAAGTCCTATTCCTACCTGGCCATTGAACCCTGATCCCAAAGTGTCATGGACTGTAAGATCAACAACAATCCCACTACACGAGACGTCCTACTCGGCTATGGACTTTGCATTGTGGAAAGAGATTGGGGCCGAGTTTCTTGTCAAGCCCAACATCACCCACTGGGTGTCTTGCAGACCAGGAACCGGCTACCTCGTTAACTGGAAAGCAGGAACTCTCAGCTGCAAGGTTGTCAAAAATGTCGCCACAAAGTGCCTTAACTACGCACCAACGGATCTTGTGCTTCGCTTGCAGGGACCTGCCCTTTACAGAAATGGGAATTTCTATATCTACTTCGAAGGCGCCACTTCCGCCAGTTACCCAGTCCACGATCCGTGTGGTAAAAGCTCTGTTGTCAATCACCTGACCAACATCAGTCCCCCGGGTGGCGCTGTGTACATTCGGTGAACTACTAGCAACATACGTTTTTTTATAATTTCATGGTTTCTTTTTGCATTCGTTAAAAATGACATGGGGTTAGGGTCAGGTCTTCGTGTAGCTGCACAAAAGTCCTGGCTATTGTTCTATTGTCGTTCTATGTATTGTTTTCACATAAAAAAACAATAGGCAGGGAAATTTGTGCAGCTACACGAAGACCTTGCCGGGGTTAGTGATTGATTAAGCACATTGGTGAATGGTTTTAAATGCAACAATATAAAAGTTATAAATCTCAATATGGTAATGAGGAGGCAGATGGATGGACACTGGTCTGTGTTGGACGATGGATGTCATGTACGATGTGCATGTTCTAGAACTCATAAGCGCCAGGTTCAAAATACTGAAGTCTTGGACCTCTATTCAGTGTACATATAATCGATTTTCAAAACAGACAAATAAGGGTAGCAGGCACAACAAAAGCACTAAATTCCTGTTTGTGTTTTACAGTTTAAATACACGGCGCGTTCCATTCAATCCTCGATTAGCTTGCTTCAGCTTTCAATTCCTGTGTCGGTCCTATCTTGACGAGAGGTTTCGACAAGATTTCATAGCAATATTCTTCTGTAGGATCCCACAAACTTGGCGATGTTTCATCTACTTGGTAGAAAATTGAAAATTATTAATTTATTAATTAAGCTATACTCTTCCAAAAGAACTGAATGCAAAGATCTCAGATTGAAAATCGTACCAACACATTCTCTTTATTGAGAGCTCTTGCACAAACGTAACGCACAGAACATTGTTTGAATATTGTAGCAACACAGAGGTATCTGTGGATTTCTATTTTTTTGAGAGCTCTTGCACAAACGTAACGCATAGAACATTGTTTGAATATTGTAGCAACACAGAGGTATCAGGGCATTTCAGTCTCTCTTTTAAGAGCTCTTGCACAAACATAACGCACAGAACATTGTTTGAATATTGTAGCAACACAGATGTATCTGTGCATTTCTCTCTTTTAAGAGCTCTTGAACTAACGTAACGCACATAACATTGTTTGAATATTGTAGCAACACAGAGGTATCTGTGCATTTCTCTTTTTTGAGAGCTCTTGCACAAACGTAACGCACAGAAAATTGTTTGAATATTGTACCAACAGAGAGGTATCTGTGCATTTATCTCTTTTAAGAGCTCTTGCACTAACGTAACGCACATAACATTGTTTGAATATTGTAGCAACACAGTAGATATGAAATGACAGTTCTGGAACACCTTAGTGGGGTATGGTGGGGTATATTGGGGTATGCCGTGGGGTATTGTGACATCATCAATTTGGGGTATGGGGTATGGGTGAGTCAGGTCTATTTTTAGGTTGGGTATGGTTGGGTATGGAACACCTTAGTGGGGTATATTGGGGTATGCCGTGGGGTATGCCGTGGGGTATGGTGACATCATCAATTATTTTTTATTTTTTATATATCCAACTTGAGTTCACTTTATAAAAAGTTAAAAGGGACAATAAAAGATCAAATATGACTAAAATAATATATTTCCCGAAGCATTTGTTCCGGCCGGCTGGAGTTCGTTACACAAACAAGTGACGTCACCGAAGGTCTTATTACGCTCTGTTGATCTTTTATTGTTTTATAGTGGTTTGTAAACCCGCTTTGAATATGAATACTAATTTGGTACAATTTAGAAAACTTCCGAAAGAAATGGCTCACCAACCACCCTATTTGTTTGGGTAAGTGAAAGTTTAACACCGGTAGTGTTTTCAACATGTAACTGTTGTATATAGATATCAGTCAAGCACCTCTCATTTTATCGATTAGAATTTGAATAGCGCTGATGCAAGACAACGTAAACACTGGGTTTTTCGACAATTTTATTTAATGTTTTACATGGTTTTACATTGTTCTTAATACTTCTGCCAGTTAGGTATTGATTTAATCACGGCTCTTAATCGTTCTGAACGTCGAGGAGGTATCACTACATCTTCAACCTAATGTTTTTATGTCGATCATATCCGTCTTTAAAGTTGTACAAAGATTAACTTAAACAATGGACTGAGAGGCACGCTAGATAAGTGATCTATTGTTGTATCAACAGGTGACCATATGTAAATTCGTCTGTGTATCAGAACAATAATAACTAGAGTCAAAAACACGCGAGTCTTTTTAAAAATGTGATTTATTTACAACTGCTAGGCAATTATAAAATCACAACATTTCTTTAAATAATTATAAAATCACAACACCACTCAAATTGATTTAGAACGTTTTATTTGGGGTTTGCACTAGATTAATCTTCTTCAGATTCCTGTTCCCCGTCAATGAGTTTCAGTTTATTGAATTTTAACGACAGTTCATGAACAGCATCGCAGTCTCTACAACGGCAAAAGGTTGTTTTTGTGGTTTTGACATCCACTGGGAACACATGCGCACATATGTCGCACTCGACAAGTTGATTCTGACGGCAGTAGTAGCCTTCTCGCCACATACATCTAGGACATTGTACTATAGGTATCGAGTAGAACGGTTTGAAGTCACGACACACGTGACACTCCTTAGGTTCATCATCCGATTCTGAACTTTCCGACTAGCCACTGTCAGATTCTGTTGATGTGCTTTCTGCCTCAGATTCATCTGTTTCTTCTTCTCCACTCTCACTCTCATCGTCAGTATTCTCTTCTTCGGGTTGCCTAGCAACCAGATCCGCCAGCAAGCGCTTGTTTCGTATAAGTGTTTTGTCAATTCCGACTTCCGACAACCCGTTCGTGAATGTTTTGAGTCCTCTCGGGGTTCTGACATCGAGGTTGTAAGGTAACATGGCATATTCAATGAGTTCTACTATATTGGCCAGGGGAATTCTTCGTTGATGATAAGTCATCTCACCATGAGAATTCCAGTATAAAATACTTTTTGAAGCAGCAAGACTGTGAAGAAAAGCTAGAGCCTTATCTTTCGGGATAGTACTCTGGGAGAGATCCTGCATAACTTCTTCAATATCATCATCGTCAAAAATGTCCAATTCCGAGGAACTCTTTTCAGAATAAACTGAACTTTCTTCAGAGCTAGTAGAATCGACTCTTGATCTCTTCATGTTGCTTCCTCAGGTAGTCAAGGTAAAATGAAGGTTTTCTTTCAAGATGACGTTATTTATAACAAAAACAGACTCAAAGCTGACATCAGCGGTGACATGACATCGGACACAAACCCCCCACCGTGTTGAGCTAGAGTTCGTTTCTTGGTTTTAAAAGGAATTGAGGAGTCCGCTAATTCTCGTATGACATCCACATGTGGTTTAAGTCTTTCTTTTTGTCCAACCGTAACCGGAAGAGTGCCCATACACAAATTCAAACACACTTCACAAATGACGTGAACCTGTTCTGGACTAGCGGAGGCCAGTAATAAATCTCTTTGATGGGGAGGACAATGTGCTAAATGATGCAAATAACCAACATTTTGACATAGTAGTTGACTCATGTTGTCTCTATGGAAGATGTATTCAAATGAACCTTATTTAGAGACACTATGCTATTTATTGAGTTATCTGATAGTTTAGCTAGGGGAAAGAAGGGAACGAGGAGGAGTGAATGAGTAGGAGGAGGAGTGAATGAGTAGGAGGAGAAGTGAATGAGGAGGAGGAGGAGTGAATGAGGAGGAGGAGGAGTGAATGATGAGGAAGAGGAGTGAATGAGGAGGAGTGAATGAGGAGGAGGAGGAGTGAATGAGGAGGAGTAAATGAGGAGGAGGAGGAGGAGGAGGAGGAGGAGGAGGAGGAGGAGGAGGAGGAGGAGGAGGAGGAGGAGGAGGAGGAGGAGGAGGAGGAGGAGGAGGAGGAGGAGGAGTAGGAGGAGGAGTGAGGAGTGAGGAGGAGGAGGAGTGAATGAGGAGGAGGAGTAAATGAGGAGGAGGAGGATATTTACCAATGAGAATTGCGATTTTGAAAAAATAAACTATAAAAAAGAGTGTATATATTGTTTCTACTCATTCTACCGATTGCTTCTGTGCAGTAAACATGAATTGTCCAGAGTGTGGTAAAGAATTTTCGAGAAATGATAATCTTAAACGACACATTAATAACAAACACAAATTCCAGAAATCTCCAAAATCAGAGATTGCTTCATCTTGTACAACCTTTCAGTTACTCCACCCCTTCACGGCTATCGTGGCGGGAATGACTGGGTCTGGAAAAACGGTCTGGGTTCAGAACTTACTTCAACACGCAAGTAGAGTCATTCAACCTCCCCCTCAACGTATTGAATGGAGCTATTCACAATGGCAACCGGCCTATGAGCAAATGCAGCAGACTCTACCAGGGATCGAGTTTGTCAAAGGCATCCCTCACGACCTGGACGAGGATTGGTATTTTGATCCCAAAGTCAACAATCTGATGGTCATTGACGACCAAATGGCCGAGACCTCCAACGACAAAAGAATTATGAATTTATTCACCAAAGGATCTCATCACCGAAACCTCAGTGTCATTTTCCTCTGTCAGAATGTCTACTTTCAAGGCAAAATCATGCGCACGTTGAGTCTGAATGCGGCCTACTTGGTTTTGTTTAAAAACCCAAGAGATAAACTACAAATAACAACGTTGGGAAAACAGATGTACCCTGGCAAGACCGATCAGTTTCTTCATAAGTATGAAGCTGCCGTCCAGAGGCCTTACGGCTACCTCTTTGTTGATCTCAAACCCAACACTCCAGAGGAGTGTCGACTGCGTACTAATGTTCTTCCCAACGATCCCCCACAGACTGGGGGTCAATTGGATGCGATGAAGACCATCGGTAACTTTTTTCAACGTCAAGGGTATTTACAGTCACCCGTCTTAAAAGCCATGCAGAATCTAGAAGAGCAGATGGACCACATTTTAAAAGACCCCAGTGTTCCTGCAGAGGTGAAAGTGAAAGAATACACTTCACTGTTTAATCGCTACCTCCACCTCGAACAACAACTTCCAAACAGTGTGGTGGTCAGACCCAGGCAAGAAGCAGTCCTACCACCGTTGGCTGATGAAAGTCATCTGCCGGCTTTTACAACTCCAGAGAATGTTCCTTCAACAAGTCTAACTCGTGATAGTGGTTTTGTTACATCTAAACCACCTTCCATGTTACAACGCCTCACCTCTAAAATTAGAATACCATCTACTTCGAGACCATCGACTTCAGTTGAGGTTCCTTCTACTCCAATAAGAACCCATTCAGAAATGGGGCAACCAACCTCCTTGTTCAACACACCAAACACTCCATCTGGTCCACCCATATTTCCACCCACTCCTCCACCAAGTAAAGAAAAACCCCATCAAGTGGATACCTTATCGGGATGCCCATAAATACGACGATGTAGTGACACCTCCTCGACGTTCAGAACGATTAAGAGCCGTGATTAAATCAATACCTAACTGGCAGAAGTATTAAGAACAATGTAAAACCATGTAAAACATTAAATAAAATCGTCGAAAAACCCAGTGTTTACGTTGTCTTGCATCAGCGCTATTCAAATTCTAATCGATAAAATGAGAGGTGCTTGACTGATATCTATATACAATAGTTACATGTTGAAAACACTACCGGTGTTAAACTTTCACTTACCCAAACAAATAGGGTGGTTGGTGAGCCATTTCTTTCGGAAGTTTTCTAAATTGTACCAAATTAGTATTCATATTCAAAGCGGGTTTACAAACCACTATAAAACAATAAAAGATCAACAGAGCGTAATAAGACCTTCGGTGACGTCACTTGTTTGTGTAACGAACTCCAGCCGGCCGGAACAAATGCTTCGGGAAATATATTATTTTAGTCATATTTGATCTTTTATTGTCCCTTTTAACTTTTTATAAAGTGAACTCAAGTTGGATATATAAAAAATAAAAAATAATTGATGATGTCACCATACCCCACGGCATACCCCACGGCATACCCCAATATACCCCACTAAGGTGTTCCATACCCAACCATACCCAACCATACCCAACCATACCCAACCTAAAAATAGACCTGACTCACCCATACCCCATACCCCAAATTGATGATGTCACAATACCCCACGGCATACCCCAATATACCCCACCATACCCCACTAAGGTGTTCCAGAACTGTCATTTCATATCTACTCAACACAGAGGTATCTGTGCACTGATTTCTCTTTTTTGAGAGCTCTTGCACAAACGTAACGCACAGAACATTGTTTGAATATTGTAGCAACACAGAGGTATCTGTGCATTTCTCTCTTTTAAGAGCTCTTGCACAAACGTAACGCACAGAACATTGTCTGAATATTGTAGCAACACAGAGGTATATTTATCTGGGTATTTCTCTGTTTTGAGAGCTCTTGCACAAACGTAACGCACAAAACATTGTTTGAATATCAGGTTGTAGCAACACAGAGGTATCTGGGTATTTCTCTCTTTTAAGAGCTCTTGCACAAACGTAACGCACAGAGCATTGTTTGAATATCAGGTTGTAGCAACACAGAGGTATCTGGGTATTTCTCTCTTTTAAGAGCTCTTGCACAAACGTAACGCACAGAACATTGTTTGAATATTATAGCAACACAGAGGTATTTGGGTATTTCTCTCTTTTAAGAGCTCTTGCACAAACGTAACGCACAGAACATTGTTTGAATATTGTAGCAACACAGAGGTATCTGGGTATTTCTCTCTTTTAAGAGCTCTTGCACAAACGTAACGCACAGAGCATTGTTTGAATATTGTAGCAACACAGAGGTATCTGGGTATTTCTCTCTTTTAAGAGCTCTTGCACAAACGTAACGCACAGAACATTGTTTGAATATTGTAGCAACACAGAGGTATCTGGGTATTTCTCTCTTTTAAGAGCTCTTTTGCACAAACATAACGCACAGAACATTGTTTGAATATTGTAGCAACACAGAGGTATCTGGGTATTTCTCTCTTTTAAGAGCTCTTGCACAAACGTAATGCACAGAACATTGTCTGAATATTGTAGCAACACAGAGGTATCTGGGTATTTCTCTCTTTTAAGAGCTCTTGCACAAACGTAACGCACACGGGTTCAACATTCGGCTGCTGCGTTAGCGGCGTCTTTTAAAACCCCAACCGTCGTGTTAGCGCAGTCAGTTCGCTACGTTTGAACCCGTACGGCCGGAGCCGATAACACGACGGTTAGGGTTTTAAAACTAAGACACCTATGGCTGTTTTAGCAGAATGTTTGAATTCATTGGAGGAGGAATCGATCGATTTACCGGGAACTCCAGGTTACTTATAAATATTCTCTTTCCCGAGCAACTTTGCAACTTCGTTCGGAATCAAGTTCAGCGATGTTTGAAGAATGAGTTGCATTGTAAAACAAGGAAGTGCTTTGCCAAAAGAAGTTCGGAATTTCATCATTGAAAGATGGTTTCAAGGAGAAAGACAAGTACAAATTGCGAAAAGACTTGGTATCTCGCGGCAAACGGTCGCGAATATCATAGACAATTTCAGTTGAAAAGAGGTGATGTCGAGCTAGGCAAAACAAGGAGGGAATAGAAATAGAACTTCTCGAACTGACGGTGTGTTTACAAATTGAATATTGTAAACAAATGAAGCCAAATATTACAGGCCTTGAGATTCAGAAGGAACTTGTTGATAACAATATTTGTCTAGTACAAAACATTCCATCTCTTGTTTCCGTAAGCCCCATGTACTACAAAGGACTTAGGTTATTCCTACAAAAAGCTTCAAGTTGTAGCAAAATAATCTTTAAATCCACATATCCAGGCTGAGTTCGGAACTCTACATTTCTTTGACGAATCTTCAGATACATACAACGGATAATAGACACTATGGAAGCTATCATATATACCGTTAATCTCTTGCATAACATTCATGAATGAGTTATTGAGCGGGATAATAATAATAATCTTCCACTGGTAGTTGAACGGATCAGTTGAACTTGATTCCGAACGAGTTGCGAAGTTGCGCGGGAAGTAAGTTCGAAGTTCGCCCACGAAGTTCGTTGTGAAGTTCCGAAGTACGGCTTGAACTTCGGAACTTCCGAACAAACTTCGGAACCCGATTGTCAAAAGTTATTTGAAACGCACTGTAACTGTTACGAGAAAATCGTGATTTTATAAAATCTGCTAATGTATGCACAAAATAAGTGTATGCAAGATTGAGATATATAATAAATATAAAGCAGGGTATTGAATGAGACGTGTATTCCTATGCTTTTCGAGTGTGTGTCTTTGGACTTCATATCCCACACGGTTACGTTGAGAAAATCGTGACTTTGTAAAATATGCTAATGTATGCACAGAATAAGGCATATAAAGCAGGTATTGAATGAGACGTGTGTTAGTAGTAGTGTAAATGCTCTTGATGTATAACATTTGGTGACGACGATGACGGAAATCTAGAATATGCCTCAAAAGAAGGCATTGGAAATCAACCGGCGTCTGCGAACGGCGTCCATTCACCCATTACCGTTTAATCGGAAAATTCCACTCATACAAAAATGAACAACTAGACAAGTCAATTAACAATTCAGCCACCAAGTCAGACACCACAGAGTCACGATTTCCTCACAAAATTAGTTGAATTAATAATGGACTTGTCAGAAATTAGCAGGTGGGAGGGGGTGTCAATGGTGAGTCCCTGAAAAGGGAGGGTCATGAAAAATAGGCAGTGAAATAGGGCGTATTTTGGTATTTTAGGCCAAGCCCAAGAGGAGGGTCAGGAAACTTCATTCCCATCGGTAGCCGGTGGCTAGGAGGGTCACAACATTTTCAATACTCAATTTAAAATCTCCCCCTCCCCCCTGTTAATTTCTGACAAGTCACTAATCAGCCGATACTACGTACGTGATAATAAGAATTTACAAGCTGGTTGCCTTCCAGTCGTTGCCACTCAGCTCTAACATGCTCCGGCATTCGCTTCCTTTTACTTCATAATAGGTGCATCTCAAAGAACGGAACATGGCCCGAAACAACAGAAACAAATTTTATTTATTTTATTTGTTGTAGTTGTTGTTGTTTAAATAATGTGTGCATGCCAATAAAGTATAATTAAACTGCATGTTTCACTGCACGCTTAACCAAATCTATTTCCACGGGAATTCTATAATTGTACAATGAGGTTTTATCATGTAATTTCAAAACTTATAGGACAAATAAATGATTATCATAGCTGGAAAGAGCTCATTGAAATTAGTAAAAATGTGAAGCTTCACAAATTGCGAAGATCAGTGACTTTTCAAAAATCGAAATTTTGTCATGAAAACCTTTGTTGGAGGCAAGAGTTGACTACCAGCGTAAATTTCCAAAGGTTTTCATATTAAATTTTGATTTTTGAAAATTCATATGTTCGCAATTTGTGAAGCGATCTTTTCCAAACTTCACATTTTTACTAATTTCAACAAGCTCTTTCCAGCTATGATAATAATTTTTTTGTCCTATGAGTTTTGAAATTACATGATAAACCCTCATTGATTTCCAAGATTCCCGTGGTGCATTGATAATATCTTTGTTAATATAAAAAAATAAGACATTACTATAGAAGTTGAAGGTTAGTTACAGTTTTACTTGTGTAAAGATTTGTAATAAAGTTATCGAAATTGACGGATTGATGAATTAATGGCACAGAAGAAGCAGGAAGTATACAAACCCTATCTCGAACATTCTTGAAAGAAACAAGAAAAATATAATAAAATAATATTGAGAAATGACAGGTGTAAACTGACATTGTTAATTTCTGACAAGTCACTAATCAGCCGATACTACGTACGTGATAATAAGAATTTACAAGCTGGTTGCCTTCCAGTCGTTGCCACTCAGCTCTAACATGCTCATTCGCTTCCTTTTACTTCATAATAGGTGCATCTCAAAGAACGGAACATGGCCCGAAACAACAGAAACAAATTTTATTTATTTTATTTGTTGTAGTTGTTGTTGTTTAAATAATGTGTGCATGCCAATAAAGTATAATTAAACTGCATGTTTCACTGCACGCTTAACCAAATCTATTTCCACGGGAATTCTATAATTGTACAATGAGGTTTTATCATGTAATTTCAAAACTTATAGGACAAATAAATGATTATCATAGCTGGAAAGAGCTCATTGAAATTAGTAAAAATGTGAAGCTTCACAAATTGCGAAGATCAGTGACTTTTCAAAAATCGAAATTTTGTCATGAAAACCTTTGTTGGAGGCAAGAGTTGACTACCAGCGTAAATTTCCAAAGGTTTTCATATTAAATTTTGATTTTTGAAAATTCATATGTTCGCAATTTGTGAAGCGATCTTTTCCAAACTTCACATTTTTACTAATTTCAACAAGCTCTTTCCAGCTATGATAATAATTTTTTTGTCCTATGAGTTTTGAAATTACATGATAAACCCTCATTGATTTCCAAGATTCCCGTGGTGCATTGATAATATCTTTGTTAATATAAAAAAATAAGACATTACTATAGAAGTTGAAGGTTAGTTACAGTTTTACTTGTGTAAAGATTTGTAATAAAGTTATCGAAATTGACGGATTGATGAATTAATGGCACAGAAGAAGCAGGAAGTATACAAACCCTATCTCGAACATTCTTGAAAGAAACAAGAAAAATATAATAAAATAATATTGAGAAATGACAGGTGTAAACTGACATTGTTAATTTCTGACAAGTCACTAATCAGCCGATACTACGTACGTGATAATAAGAATTTACAAGCTGGTTGCCTTCCAGTCGTTGCCACTCAGCTCTAACATGCTCATTCGCTTCCTTTTACTTCATAATAGGTGCATCTCAAAGAACGGAACATGGCCCGAAACAACAGAAACAAATTTTATTTATTTTATTTGTTGTAGTTGTTGTTGTTTAAATAGTGTGTCCATGGCAATAAAGTATAATTAAACTGCATGTTTCACTGCACGCTTAACCAAATCTATTTCCACGGGAATTCAATAATTGTACAATGAGGTTTTATCATGTAATTTCAAAACTTATAGGACAAATAAATGATTATCATAGCTGGAAAGAGCTCATTGAAATTAGTAAAAATGTGAAGCTTCACAAATTGCGAAGATATGACTTTTCAAAAATCGAAATTTTGTCATGAAAACCTTTGTTGGAGGCAAGAGTTGACTACCAGCGTAAATTTCCAAAGGTTTTCATATTAAATTTTTAATTTTGAAAATTCATATGTTCGCAATTTGTGAAGCGATCTTTTCCAAACTTCACGTTTTTACTAATTTCAACAAGCTCTTTCCAGCTATGATAATCATTTTTTTGTCCTATGAGTTTTGAAATTACATGATAAACCCTCATTGATTTCCAAGATTCCCGTGGTGCATTGTTAATATAAAAAAAATAAGACATTACTATAGAAGTTGAAGGTTAGTTACAGTTTTACTTGTGTAAAGATTTGTAATAAAGTTATCGAAATTGACGGATTGATGAATTAATGGCACAGAAGAAGCAGTAAGTATACAAACCCTATCTCGAACATTCTTGAAAGAAACAAGAAAAATATAATAAAATAATATTGAGAAATGACAGGTGTAAACTGACATTGTGAGTCTATTGTTTTGACCGTAGTATGCAGTGTTTACCCCCAACCTATTTCTCACGAGTAACATAACATGAAATAAGTCATTTTTCCTAGTGGGTATGGCCATATTCTAAGTATATATAGTATGAAGAACAAAATAAAGTGAAACTTCAATCTCCAATCTTCCAAAACAGCCCAAAACAAGATGATTACACTTAATTCATAGGTATTATTTCAAAGTCAAACGATGGCAGTTGTGAATTTGTTAGTAGACGTCCTGCAGTTTAAAGATAGCTGTTTACAGAGGGTGCATGATACAGTTCGAATCTCTGAACCCTGTTTCAGGGGAAAAGGTCGATTTTCATACCCCGATTACTAACTCATCACCCTTATCACCTCAAGCTCGAGAAACCTGCCTGACTGGCAGCACATATCCATTCCACTATTATATGGGAGTGCCCTCCCAGTATCCCCTCTACCAGGGTAGCAAAGGGGGGGGGGGGGGGGGTTGTGATCACGCTTCACGTGCCATTTTTTGGTAAATTGACGACTCAAAAGAATCATTTAAGCCATTTCACGCACGTCTTCAAATTCACGGATCACGGTTTTATCTTTTGTTTATGAAGTGTTTCACGATTCACGCGCCATTTTTGGGCCATCAATTAAATGGGAATCATCAATTAAACATAGCAGTTGTCATGACAACCTTTCAAATAAAGCACCGGCCTCTGCACAAGATCAGTCGTTTTATCGTGCTGATTGTATTGATAGTCATTCGGCATGAGTTACTGAGCGAATACAGTTTGCAAGCGAACCAGTCATTCTCCTGCACAACGACTGAATTAATAAAGAACAACACAAGGTATGAATCTCTTTATCTTTATATTATATAAACCCGTGAAAGTCCATGTCTTGCATATTTAAACGAAAACAATCAAATTAAAAGGAATTAAGGTCATTACTAATGTCTATGAGACACTGTTCAAGCCAACGGTTTTGGTCTTCTTTTTGGCCTTCCATCCACACGTAACTCGATTCCAAAACGGCGTTTTTGGGGTATAGGTAACTGACGATTCTAAAAAGCTTGTATGAACGGAACATTCGCATTGTACAGGTGGACCTTATATTATGTTTCAGTCTGGAAAACCGCGACTTTCATCCGGTTTATGATCGGATTTTAGTACTAAACTCGAAGCTCTACTAGCGTGAAGTCGGGCTTCTGACTGATATGTAACTAACTAATTAACAGTTGTATAATGCAAAGGAAGTGCCGCTGAGCCACACCAACAACACATTAGATACGAAACATGATTAGTCGTTAGAGTGTTTGAGAACTGTAGACATAGCTAGTGGGAATTACACATGTATTAACTGTACAATATTAACTACAATGGGTAAATAGTTCAGGGACAATGTTTCTCTATCTGGGTTATCTCCTATACCGTAAGAGAATCAAGGTAAAGTCTGTCACCTAATTCGGTTAGGATCTCATCGATTGTTTCAGGTCCCGGTTGCACGAAAGGTGACTAGCACTATCCACCGGATAAGTCTTATCCAACGAATAAAATTGATGCAGTTATCCAATAAATCTTATCCGTTGGATAGGACTTATCCGGTGGATAGCGCTATTCTCTACTTTCTCATAGCGCATATTGCTTTGCGCCTTGGGGGGTAATACAAAAGAAAATGGGAGCTTTCTGTCAACCATGTAATTATGCAACATCATTTTCTTTTGTATTACCCCCCAACGCGCAAAGCATTATGTACGGAGTCCGAGAAGGGCCATCGCAGCGACGTTTTGTTGTTGCTGTTTTGTGTTTATTTGTTGTTGTATTTTGCAGCGAAGTTTTATTCTAAATGGCCGCTCAGTGTTTTACTTTGGCCGCGAAGTTTTTTATGTTTGGCCGCAACAACAAAAACTTCGTTGCGATGGCCCTTCTCGGGCTCCGTCAGTTATGTGCTATGAAAAAGTGGAGAATTCACCTTTCGTGCAACCGGGGCCAGAAGTCCACCGAGCGATGGGCAAATTCTGAGCAAATAAAAACGCTGAGATTGCTCATAAAAGAACACTGACGTCCTCTCGAAATGTCACTGAAGCGTTTGTCAACTTGATGAATAGTTCCAGTTATAGTAAATATTGAATCTTAGTGCGATTAAAACAGTTTGGTCGCTCGTTGCGTGACTCCATAGAACATGCACTCCTTACTGCGATTTCACAAACTCAGCGAATCATGAATGACAATGACATAGTTTATTTGCAGGTACCATAAATATATCCATACAGATGCAAATACCGTATACATATCAAAAACTAGACATCGCATAGTGATTAAACAATGTTTGGATGAAGTGTTCGCATTGCTTTTTTCTCTTCACTGCGTGTATCAACTCACTTCGTTCTAAGTTCTAAAGATCTCTAAACCCTTTGCAGTAAGTACTGGATTGATAAATCCATATCTCTATAAATTATTGTGGTTATTTTGAAACTGAACAAGACGACATAGCCTTCCTCCAACAAGGTTTGTGAAGAAGCGATGCATTGTGTTGATAAAACCATGTTGTTAGAGCCTTCGGTGATTATCTTAGCGGCCGGCACAGGGCGCATGCGCTGTAGAACCCAGTTGACGATTTGAGTTCAAAGAATACGACGACCAATCTGCATTTTTAGAGTCGGGCATTCCACAGGAAGCACGACAAAAAATCGAAAATAAGATAGATGTAGCTGCTTAGCGTTTTTCAAACCGCTATTCTTCCAAGAGGTATTCGGTCATCTAAATAGATCTAAATAGATCTTCGGCTACTTTCGAGCGGGTCGCTACTTTCGGAATTAGTTAGCAAGCATCAATTTTTACTGTTTCTTTCGGGGGTCGCTAATTTCGGAACTTTACTGTATAAATACGTTTTCTATCCTAAAGAGATGCAAAGGAAAACTAGACTCAGCTCAATCTATGAAATGCTATTTATTCATCCGCGAAAGAAAAGCTAAACTTAACATTCAATCAGATTCAATCCGTGCGAAAGTGTTTGATTAGCAGGATTGTTATTGGACACTGAACACTTTGAGAACTAAATCTAATGTCGGTTTGTAGGTTAGATCATTCATGACAACAATTTTGTATCTTCAACCTTAGTTTTAATAAAAAAAACTGCCAAGCTTTCGGGCTAAGCGCCCATCTTCAGGGCTAAATTAAATGCTTAAAATCTAATTAAATTTTAGCAAGGCAGTTTTTTATTAAAACTAAGGTTGAAGATACAAAATTGTTGTCACTTTGAGAACTGTATAGTATGTCATTAATAACCAAACACTCTCACAGTATAAACTACAGGCGTGCTGTGCAAAGCTACACTTCACGTCAGAAATGCCTATGTTTGACGATGCAAAGAGACCGAAAACGGGGCGCAAAGTTAGTGCCAACGCGTGAAATGAAACAATTATGAAAATAATAAACAACAAAACACTTTATCATTCGACTCATTTCTATCTGCATTATTGATTGGCTGAAAGACATGCAAATAACTGCTTACCATTTTCGTTCCCAGAGCTCATCGGTTTCGGCCTCGCCCGCGGCTCCGGTCGCAGCCATTTGAGGCTCGATGCTGATTGGACGAAATATAACGCATGCGCATTTGAAAACATGTATGAAGAACAATAAGAACAATGAGCCCACAGGTAACCCAGGTAACCGCAAACCAAACGCCTGCGGATGGCCACGGCAGATTTTTAGCCGACTTGTCGACCTTCAAACAATTATTTCTCGGGATAGAGTGGATAAAAAAAAATGAGACTAGAGCTCATTTAAAATAGAATTAATTTGAGATTGTGTAATTATTTAAGCTATTTGAGTGTTTGGATACTTTTGGAGATATATATTTTGAGCGACAGTTAAGCATTTGGTAGCCGGAGTTGCAAACCTTTCCTAATAATACGGTATGTTGTTCGAAACGAGTGAAATTTTCGAATCGCTCAAAGACCTCAAAACCACTCAAAAATACAATTTCTTGCTCAGATTTCTACACCAAAGTGTTCTTTAATTATCAGACAACTGTTGTGAAGACATGTCTTTGAGAATCTCATATCCTTTGAAGTCTTTCTAAGAGCTCATTCCTGAGACCATTCGAAAATCCAACTATCTGAACGAATATTCAACGACGTCACGATCCACTGATTTTACGTTTGGGCTACCTTTGGGCTCATTGTTCTTATTGTTCTTGATATTTGTTTTCAAATGCGCACGCGTTATATTTCATCCAATCAGCATCGAGCCTCAAATGGCTACGACAAGAGCCTTCTCGGGGAGAGGACCGAAACCGAGGAGCTCTGGGAACGAGAATGACTGCGCCGTACAAATAACGGCCTGAGCATGCGCAGTGAAGATTGAGCAATGTTCGCTGCGAATAACGGTCTGAGCATTGCGCTCTATTGATCATTCACAGTGTAAACATGGCAGCTCGTTTACCCGAGATGTCAGAAGAAGAGATTGACAATATTTTAGCTCTAAAAACAAGCATAGAAATAAAAAAAATGAGTCGAATGATAAAACAACTAGACGCTCTACTAGCGTGAACTTGGGCTTCTTAAGGACGTTCGCGCGCATTGTTCACGCGCATCTTTTCTGCGCATAAAATCAAGGTTCGAATCATCTCGGTCCAGTCCTCTTTCCTCACGTCCAAGATGGCAGCCAGTCACGCATGTTACGTAGACGATTTTCATCGGCTAATATCTCGAGAACGATACCGGTGACCCCCATTTTTTATTTTGTGATTTTACAAAGAATCATAAAAGCTCCCCATGTACCAAATTTAAAGAAAAAAACATGTTTAGATTTTGATAAAAACACGAATTTAGATGAAAACTTCAACCTACCTTCACGCGAAAGAGTCGTCGATGGCTACGTGGTGACTGTAAACATGAGCCAAAAACTACAGGTTGTTTCTACATATTCACAAATCTTTGTACATAATTTTATTCTATAAACTCTTAGATAGCCATTTGAAGAAAAGTTTAGCAATCCGTTTAGTTTTTCTACCAAAAAATTCCTGTCATTCTCGACTTTCCGTGGATTGAACGCACGTAATTTTCGATCAGAAAAAGGGTATACTTTGAAAAAATCTGGCTCCATAGCGAAGTCGGTGACCCCCATTTTTTATTTGCTCATTTAGCTTCTATAATGATCTTATTTCACCATACGAAGTTTCAGGGAAAAAACATGTTTAGTTTTTTTGCCCGCGAACGTCCTTAATAAAGCTGTTTTGATAGATTTTAAATGTGAAACCTAATAGCTTGTATCATCATACAGAAGTAGTTTTAACCTACATGTATTACTTGCAGAATTTAAGTCACTCGTGCGTGACTCAGTAGAGCATGCATACGTAATTAGCTTCAACACTCACACTCCTAGCTGACAGCTGCATGGCGAAGCACATTTCGATTACCTTGCAAGAAAGAAACGATTTCACAAACTCAATAAAATTACGATCGAGTTCTTACATAAGCCACAGACATCTGTTAGAAATACACTTTCAGACAGAATTGCAAGGCCAAAAAGTATTCTCTAGGATATTTGCATATTTACTAAGCAGTATTAATGAACGACTCGACTGGCTCGAGCAAGGGAGCACGGCAAAATCCTTTTTGAATGCTGCTGGTGATTTGATTTATCGTTACGTACGTCTGCCATCTTGAATTTCGTTGATAAGCTGCTGACCACAACTTCTGTATACTCAAAAATTGGAACGATACAGAGAAGATTAGCATGCGCATGCGCTATGGTGACCACTTGCAGGTTTGGCGTAGAAACATGACGAAGAAAAACCGTCTGTAATCTTAGACTTGGGCCTTCCACAGGAAGCCCAAGTAATTATTGGACGAGGTTGAGCAAAATATCGTGATTTGTCAGCCGTGGCGAGCAATCAGTTAATTGCCAAGTCGCATAATTCTGTCGCCGTTATTAGATAAGATAACTTTATCTCATGAAGACAGACACCTGTATAAAAAGACAGAAGTATACGAAACGTAGAAACTGCTGTAATAACCATTCAGTCTTACTTATTTCATCATTTTGCTCAACCTGGCTTTAGCTAAAAAATAAAAACCTTTTGTGCATCTGTTTTCTGTGACTATTATTTTCAAAGGTTAACATAAAAAACAATACTATGCTCTATTTAACAAAGGGTCACGAGTTCATCGGTGCAAACTGCTAAATGTACCCTCCCCTCACGTGAAATAAAAATAAAGTTCATTATTATTATTATTATTATTATTATTATTATTATTATTATTATTATTATTATTATTATTATTATTATTATTATTATTATTATTATTATTTTTATAAGAAAGACAAACGCAAGGAAATTACGACGTTTCGACATCGTCCGATGTCATCAAGTGAGTTTAATTTGAATAGCAAATAAAATATAAAGGCAGTTCATGGTTGATTGAATTGTTACAGTTGAGTGAGTAAAGTAAATAAATAATGATAAATTAAGTAAATAGTTTGGCCCGAACAGAGTCCGACTGAACATTCAATGTGGGCGATTTTTGCTTTATAAAAAGCATCTCGTACAGGAGACAGTCAAGTTTTTAGTTTTACATTTCTTCAAAATGGAGAAACAATTGGGTGGTATGGCTGTGGTCAGTCCATGAAGTTCTCTTTGATGCTTCCCAATAGATGAGTAGCGGTGTTCACTCAACTGTAAATTATTATTATTATTATTATTATTATTATTATTATTATTATTATTATTATTATTATTATTATTATTATTATTATTATTATTATTATTATTATTATTATTATTATTATTATTATTATTATTATTATTATTATTATTATTATTATTATTATTACTCCAGTATCCAGTCAGTCTATTCAACTCTGCGACTAACCGCTTCATTGAAGAACAAATCACCAGTAAGCCACTTAGCATCCTCGGGAACCCAGGGGTATATTCTGTCGCTCGTTACTCGTTCCCAGAGAAATACCCCTGGGAACGAAGTCTGTTGGAGCTTGTTCCGGAAGTCAAAATTCAAAATGGCGGCTGTCCTATTCAAACCAGAAATACTTGATACTGATTGGTCGACCATATAAGGTCGACCAATCAGAAACGAGAGTAATTTTGACTTCCGGAACAAGTTCCAACAGACTTCGTTCCCAGGGGTATTTCTCTGGGAGCGAGTAATGAGCGACAGAATATACCCCTGGGTTCCCGAGGATGGCCACTTAGCGAATCTGTGCCAAATAACGACAAGCCACCTATCAGGTTTGCAATCCCCTTCAAAGACCAAAAGTCGGCTGATATAGTACGAAATCAGCTACGTGACCTCAGCTTGAGGATTGGAATAAACATATCACCAGTCTATACAAGCAGCAAAATCAAGCAAGACCTCACAATCAAAGAACCCAAACCTTCTATTGTGAATCAACAGTGCGTCGTATATAACTTCAAGTGTGACTTGTGCGACACAAGTTATGTTGGCTATACATGCCGGCATTTATATCAGCGCATTGAGGAGCATAGATCAGGAGTGATTGGTCAACACATTGTGCAACATTGTGGGAAGCCCGCTGAGAATATCAATCACCTGTTTACCACCTTACGTCGATGCAAAGACAGATTCGAGTGTCTGATATTTGAGATGCTGTTTATTCAAGAACTTCATCCAAATCTTAACAAACAATCAGACTCAATTAGAGCGAAATTGTTCAGTGCTCCCCAGTGACTACCCTCGAACTGATTATTATTCATAATGGACTCTATAGAGTTATTCCGCATAAGAACACTAAATATGGAAATGTGCACTTTTAGACCGTAGGCATGCAAATTATGGTTGATAATGTAAAAAAGCGTGCAGCTTTCATTAACAGCTCCATTGTGCAAGATCTCACAACTCATGAAATTCGAAAGCGCGAAATCAAGAGCCCTGTTTGATTGTTTATTTGATTTATATTATATATACAGTGGAATCCCGATTTTTTAGGCTATATGGGAAATATTTGATAGAAATCACATGCGAAACCATTTTCAAATCACATGTGAAAATGGATAGAAATCACAATTGCTCAAACAAAGCAATTCTGCGCTCGGTCAAAAATGTGCATAGTTCTATCACAGTGGGAAGCAGCCATCTGGGATGGCGCCATATTCCAGTTGTACATTTGTAGTTCTTTAGATGCTTAAATATATGTTCGATTTGTACACGTTTGCGGGAGTGTTCAATATTGAATTTTCTAGCCCAATCTCCTTGCTCTGTAGTTTCCTAATCTCCTTATTTGCACCTGTCTGAACGGGCCGTAAGCAGGGGTGGTGTATCTGGGTAGCCCATATCGGCTAAGATAAACACACCCGGGGGTACGTCGAGTGCTCGGTCAGGTCCGAGCGGCACCATTAAACGAAAGCTTTGAGAGTCATGAGTACTCCCTAAAAATCCCGCTTGTAAAAACCGATTATTAACCTCTGTTATCGCAAATCATCTGTGTATTTAAGAGGTGAAAATGTCGGTGTCCGCTGTAAAATTCAAGTTGTGGTTCAGTCGACGGGATTTGAATTTCGTGTGGTGTTACATCTATGCAGCCAACAGCGTTTGGAAACTTTGGCCAAGTACTGCGCATTCCATTCTCTAATACTTGGCCAGGTCACGTGCACTGCACTTCTGAGTGAAGATGGCGTCAGAGGACATTAATTCCATGATAGAGTAGAGAAGAAACAGTCTGAGGACTGATGTCGAACATTAATGCAAGAGTGTGCGGGTACTTCCGAAGCCATCTAAAGCTTAAATCTTATAATTCGTTGCCTTTGATTGCCACATCTTGTTATCGTGAAAAATCGTGGGGCAGCTCGACAAACAATATCCAAAAACGTTTCTGGAGTTTCACCTGTATTTAGCCAGAAGAGGTACCGCTGTTGGCAGATAAGGGTAAACAGGTCTCTCCCATTAAAGTTATGACCATGAAAATCATAAAATAGTCTATCTCTAAGTGTTAATTCTGCTTCATTATTATTATTATTACTTGGAGGAGCTAAAGAAGTGATTAAGCACATGAACTGATGCAAGACATTCAACAGCATGGGTATTCGTTGGCATATCTCAATGGGCCCCATGATAGCTACAGGTGGTGGTACCAGTATTAGTGCACGAATTGCTTCGGTTGAAACCATAATGCATAGGAGGCACATACGTAATTCTTCGCGATCCATCTGTGTTCTCTAAAGTTAGAAGCGTGAACTCAAGAACTGAAGAGAATTGGACAAGAATCATCCATATCGTAATAGGGTTTGTAGAAGCCCCAAACAAAAGATAGTTGATGGAAAACATGACAACGTGCATATTTATGAAAACCTGATAAAAACCTTTTCCAAAAACTAGATGAGTTTTAGAGTATCGGAAGAAATCGGTGTCCAATAAATATTTTCTTCTAATATATCAGTGCTGTCTTGCTTAGTCTCAGAATGATACACAGAATGGAAATAACGATACGTGATAGCAGTAAAGTGAATAGCCCGACGTAGAAAGTGAATATAGCAGCCGACGTTTCTAGCGATAGCTTATATAGGGGGTACTTCCCCTATATAGGCTATACGGGTATGGACCGCCCGATAGGGTATGGTTTTCGAGCTTCTCAGGTCTAGGATAGGGTATAGATTTTGCCCATTTGCACTGGGATAGGGTATGTTTTTTTACAGCGAACCTAGTATATTTGTCATTCTTTTTTGCATTTTTACGAGCATTTGAAGATCTCTAATGTTTAGAAATGATCGTAGCGGCAAAAATAAAAATTCTTAACTTCAAATAGGTCACGAATTTTCAAATTTAGGTCTGGGATAGGGTATTGATTTTCAAGCTTAGGTCTGGGATAGGGTATGGAAAATTTCCGTCTTTAGGTCTGGGATAGGGTAAGGTTTTTGGGATCATGGCGCCGGGCACACCTACCCCAAAAATGCGCGAGTACCCCCGGCAACTGGGCTAAAAACCAAACAAACAATCAAACACGGCTCTTGAATACGCGCTTTCGAACTTCACGAGTTGTGAGATCTTGCACAATGGAGCTGTTAACGAAAGCTGCACGCCTTTTTACATCAGCTATAATTTGCATGCCTACGGTCTAAAAGTGCACATTTCCATATTTAGTGTTCTTATACGGAATAACTCTTATATAAACTCTATACATTGACTAACACTTATCCTTGAAAATGGCGTTAGCAACGCCGAAACGTCGGAACTTCATAATCTTTATCGTAAAATTAAATTATTATTATTATTATTATTATTATTATTATTATTATTATTATTATTATTATTATTATTATTATTATTATTATTATTATTATTATTATTATTATTATTATTTCACTGTAAAAGATGCTTCTTCCACGTAAATGGATTTTTATTATCCAAGCTTTCGGGCCTCTGGCCCATCATCAGGGAATGAATGGATTTTACAAAATTCAGTTAGAAGATTACAAACAAACAAAACAAACGTGATTGTAGCGCGAGCTAATTAATAGGCGGCTACGCGCGCGCAATTACTACAAGACAATTCTTAGTAAAGTTCTACTTGTCCACAAGAGGAATATAATTCCCTGGAACTACTCTCCCAGAGTCTCTATTGAATAAAGCATTTTTGTTCTTTGTTATTTTCCATGCCTCTGTCCATTCCCTTCGGACCCAGGAAGATTATATTATATTCCTCTTGTGGACAAGTAGAACTTTACTAAGAATTGTCTTGTAGTAATTGCGCGCGCGTAGCCGCCTATTAATTAGCTCGCGCTACAATCACGTTTGTTTTGTTTGTTTTTATACGTAATCTTCTAACTGAATTTTGTAAAATCCATTCATTCCCTGATGATGGGCCAGAGGCCCGAAAGCTTGGATAATAAAAATCCATTTACGTGGAAGAAGCATCTTTTACAGTGAAATAATGATACCCACGTACAACGACACTCTTAATTTAATTATTATTATTGTTACGGCCTTAGAGAAGTGAGTAATAAGTCGAGACGTGTTTTGACTAGTCGGGCTAGATCGTCGTTAGTTTATTCGCATGTTGAATCTAACCTAAATGTAAAACTAAATAAACAGAAGAATACAAGTTACAACTAACTGTATGATACTGAAACTAACATATAAACGAGAACATGAAACTTACCAACTATCCCGTCTCTAAGACTCATATTTCGCAATATTCGCAAATCGTTCGCAAGCGCAGTTCTCAGTTCAGCATAATTCCGCAATCGTAACTGAATATGAGTGACCAAAACCAAAACCTAAGCGACTCCAAAGTTAAGAACAAATTTACATACGGAAACTGACCCGAGGGAAAACTATAAAGAACAATCAAAATTAAACAACTATAGACTAAAGCAAATACTCTAGGGAAAAGCTAGCGGAATGAAAACAAAACATTATCTCTGCAGTTACATGGCTCTCGTAAATATCGATGCACAAAATTTACCAATTATACTACTGATACTACGTTAGAGTTCATAAAGTTCAATGTTTGTCCATTTTAGTTCTTGTACATCTTGGTGGCTCTCCATAACACCGCAAATCCATGATGCAGTCTTTCAGTTGAAATTACTGCTCAAAATAAATAAGTTCCAGAAAATGATAACTTACAGTTCAGGTTCAGTCTTGTGAAAGACGTGCTTGAGGTACAAGCAAAACAAGTTTGTGAATTGGCCTTTCCAAGATTGTGGGGAGTTTGATTCTTCTACCCTTCTCATCCAGTGTGGTATCTCCAACAACTAAACGTACCTTCCTGACAAGTCCATCGCTGTCCAAAGTGGCATCTTCTACCCTTGCCATAGGCCATTGATTTCTAGAGGCATTTTCATCCTTTATCAGAACTATGTCATCCGCTTGAAAATTTCGACGTGGACGAATCCATTTGCTGTAATGAAAGAATGAATTCCTTTTTCCACCTTAACCAGAATTCATTAATCAAGTGCTGCACACGACGCCATCTTCGTCTTGAATAAAGATCAGCTCGTTGAAATTCCGATGGGGGTGGTAGAACAACTTGAGTCTTACTGGTCAGTAAGTGGTTAGGAGTCAGTGGTTCAGGACCATTTGGTGAATTCAGGTTCTCGACTGAAAGAGGACGACTATTCACCACAGACTCTGTCTCACACATGAGGGTTCTAAGAGATTCGTCATCTAGTTGTCGTCCATTTTCTTCTAATAGGGCAGATAGCACACTACGAACCGTTCTGATCTGCCTTTCCCATGAACCGCCCATATGACTTGAAGATGTCACATTCATCTCAAATTTAAACCAGTCGCAGTTTCTTTTTAACAGGAATTCTTGAATCTTCGTCTGATCCAGTTGCGCCACAGCTTCCTGAAGTTCTTTCTTAGCACCCACGAAATTGGTTCCTCTGTCAGATCTCAGCTGTCTAATGGGGCCTCGTCTGCTGATAAATCGACGTAGTGCATTGATGAATGAGGATGTATCAAGAGAGTTAGCCGTTTCAAGATGAATCGCTCGGCAGGCCATGCAGGTGAACAATACTCCATAACGCTTGAGTTCCTTGCGTCCTTCCTTGATATACCACGGGCCAAAATAATCCACAGCACAGAAGGTGAACGGGGGTGCAGGTTGAAGTCTGTCATTCGGTAAATCCGCCATCTTTTGGTCTTCAGTCTTGCTGCGTAATTTGCTACATGTAACACAGTTGGTGATGTATCTTCCCACAGCAGAGCTTCCACCGATGATCCAATATCCACTGGAGCGTAATTCGTTAAGGGTTATACCACGTCCTTGATGCTTGATTCTTTCGTGGTGGAACGTGATGAGCAACTCTGTAACATGACCCTTTCTGGGTAGGATGACTGGATGTTTCACGTCATATGAGAAATCTGAGCATCGAATACGACCACCAACTCTTAGAATACCGCATGGTTTTCATCGATAAATGGATCCAACAGATACAGTGAGCTACTCTTTGCTACTGGCAAGCCTTGTCTTCTAACAGAACCTTCCTTGTTGCTTTGTGCGTCTAACGAACGAGCAATGTCCTTCTCTTTAGCAAATGCGTCTTCTTGAACTGCCTTGATTATTACTTGCTCAGCTTGGTTGAGATCCTTGACTAAAAGTGGTAGAGATCTTTTAGTACAAGTGGACGATCGGCTTTGTAGTATCGTCATGAACTTAAAGCATAATGCTATAGCTTTCTTAGCACGATACCAATCTGAGAAATACTCTAAACGTTGAAGAATCGTGGCCATTCCAACATCTGAAGTCACCACGGCGAGTACTTGAGCTTTCTTGACTTCCGGGTCTTCTGAAAGGATAGGATAAAGGTTCTCGTTTACATTCTCTTGTGGTAACTCAAGTTTCCAAAGAAATTGTGGTCCTTGAAGCCATGAACTGGTGTTTAGATCCTTAGCGTATAGACCGCGTGAGGCGTCATCAGCTGGATTATCTGAAGATTTAACGTATTTCCACTGATCGGGACTTGTTTGATCTCTAATCTGCTGTACGCGGTTTGACACAAACACATGAAATCTTCTTGCGTCGTTACTTATGTAACCCAAGACTACTTGGCTGTCTGTCCAGAACGTCTCCTTCACTTGAATGAATTCAAGTTCACGTTGAAGCGTCGAGCTGACCTTAGCTGATAATAATGCTGCTGTTAGTTCCAGACGGGGTATAGTGAAGACTTTCAGTGGAGTTACACGTGCTTTTCCCATGACAAAGGAACAGTGTACTTGGTCTTGGTTGTTAATCAATCGAAGATCCGAGCATTGGCCATAACCTTTATCGATTGCATCAGAGAAATGATGTAATTCAACTGATTTGAGTGTTCCAAAGTTGTGAGGCTTGTAACACCTGTCGATGTGAAGATTTTACAGGAGTGGCAGGGAACTTTTCCACTTTTCCCAATGAATTTTGAGCGTTTCAGGTATAGGTTCGTCCCAGTCGATCTTGTCTCTTGTAAGCTCTTGGAGAATCCTCTTTCCAGTAAGAACGACAGGCGCTATAAAACCCAAGGGATCATATATAGAACTGACAGTAGAAAGAATCCCGCGTCTCGTCAGAGGCTTGTCTTGGATGACTATCTTGAATTGAAATACATCGTTCTCTACGTACCACTGAACACCTAGGGCTCGCTCTAAGGGGAGGCTACTTTGTTGTAAGTCAAGTTCCTTGAGATCCTTTGCTCTGTCTTCAGCATACATGTCCAATACTCACCATCTGATACGGATGGTGAAAGTTGATTTACCACGGTATCAGATGGTGAAGTCATTAGTATGTGTAAATCATGCATACTGATGATTCAGGAATTGAAATTCATTTTTTTTTAATGTATTCCGTAATTAAAAATAAAATTGGTGCATCTCATTATCCGATGGTGAAATTGGTGGTTTGGTCACCCTGTGGCATATCGCATATATTACAAGTCTTTGCCACAGGGCCGGCTGGATGGTCACCATCGGTACGAGTGGTGACAGATGGTACCACGGTGCATCTCATTATCCGATGGTGTCCGATGGTGAAATTGGTGGTTCTACGGCCTTATGAAGCCGGCTTCAGTCTTGTTATTCGTCGTTTGCAAAGAACTAACTATTCGTTGTTTGCAAATAACTATTCAAACAACAACACTACTAACGGCCTTTCGAAGTCTTCAGTCTTGTTATTTCAGTCGCCGATCGTCGTTTGCAAAGAACTAACAACAACACTACTAAATATAACGGGAAGCCTTCAGTCTTGTTATTCGTCGTTTGCAAAGAACTAACTATTCGTTGTTTGCAAAGAACTATTAAACAACAACACTACTATTTCAGTCGCCGATCGTCGTTTGCAAAGAACTAACAACACTGACACTACTAAATATAACGGGAAGCCTTCAGTCTTGTTATTCGTCGTTTGCAAAGAACTAACTATTCATTGTTTGCAAAGAACTGTACTATTAAACAACAACACTACTATTTCAGTCGCCGATCGTCGTTTGCAAAGAACTAACAACAACACTACTAAATATAACGGGAAGCCGGCTTCAGTCTTGTTATTCGTCGTTTGCAAAGAACTAACTATTCGTTGTTTGCAAAGAACTATTAAACAACAACGCTACTATCCATCCAGCAAAAGATCCAAAAAAAGATCCAGCCGGACCTGTGGCAAAGTCTTGTAATATATGCGATATGCCACAGGGTGACCAAACCACCAATTTCACCATCGGACACCAACGGATAATGAGATGCACCGTGGTACCATCCGTCACCACTCGTACCGATGGTCACCATCCAGCCGGCCCTGTGGCAAAGTCTTATAATATATGCGATATGCCACAGGGTGACCAAACCACCAATTTCACCATCGGAAACCAACGGATAATGAGATGCACCGTGGTACCATCCGTCACCACTCGTACCGATGGTGACCATCCAGCCGGACCTGTGGCAAAGTCTTGTAATATATGCGATATGCCACAGGGTGACCAAATCACCAATTTCACCATCGGACACCAACGGATAATGAGATGCACCGTGGTACCATCCGTCACCACTCGTACCGATGGTCACCATCCAGCCGGCCCTGTGGCAAAGACCTTCGATAATGGTTTGGTCACCCTGTGGCATATCGCATATATTAAAAGTCTTTGCCACAGGGCCGGATGGGTGGTCACCATCGGATACGAGTGGTGACGGATGGTACCACGGTGCATCTCATTATCGGCTAAAAAAAATTAACAGCAAGTATCGTGTCTTTTCCACAGGACCCGCTGGATGATCACCATCGGATACGAGTGGTGACGGATGGTACCACGGTGCATCTCATTATCGGCTAAAAAAAATGAACAGCAAGTATCGTATCTTTGCCACAGGACCCGCTGGATGATCACCATCGGATACGAGTGGTGACGGATGGTACCACGGTGCATCTCATCACTCCGCTAAAAAACTAAAAAAAGGGCAACTATCGTAAAGTCCTCAGTCTCCTCACAATGATGCCATAAAGGGAGATGCATAAAGGCTATAACGTCATATTAATATGCATTATGACCATAAAGTCTATGTCATATTAATTGGCAGTATCATTTAATGTTATGTACGTTTTGTGCATACTAATGACTTCACCATCTGATACCGTGGTAAACCAACTTTCACCATCCGTATCAGGTCGTGTGTATTGGACAACCCTCGTCTTCAGAAGGAATGGACTCTATCACTTGCCTTGAATTTGAGATAAATTTGTGAAGTCTCAGTCCACCACGCGCACACATTTGCTTGCTTTTCTGTACCACTGAGATAGCCTGTTCTTCTGTAGGAAGTGATTTTAGACCATCGTCCACATAAAAATCATTGCGAATGAAGTCTGCAACTTTAGAACCAAATTCGTCTTCGTAGTCATCTGCAATCTTCTTGAGACCATAGTTAGAGCATCCAGGAGATGATTTAGCGCCAAACAGATGTACTGTCATACGATATTCATCTGGAGTTCCTTGAAGATTTCCGTTATCCCACCAAAGAAATCTTAGAAAGTCTCTGTGTTCTTCTTCAACTTTGAATTGATGAAACATTCCTTCTATATCTCCTATGAAGGCGAAGGGCTCTTGTCTGAAGCGACATAAAACACCAACTAGATTATTTGTAAGATCTGGACCAGCAAGTAAGTGCTCATTCAGGGATTCTCCTTTGTATCTTGCGCTACAGTCGTAGACAACTCTGAGTTTCTCTGGCTTTTTTGGATGGAATACTCCATGATGGGGAATGTACCAAACCTTTCCGTCTTCTGTCACCTTTTTGGACACGGGAACTTTCTCAGCATAACCCTTCTCGATGACTTCGTCCATAGCTGCCTTGTACATACTGTAATACTTGTCATCATGAGCCATTCGCTGCTGTAATTTCTGTAGACGATGATGAGAAGCCAAAGCCTTGTTGTTAGGGAGGTTAGGAATCTCTTCACGAAAGGGAAGTGGCATTTGGTAATGGCCGTCGGATCTTTGAACAATACCATTCTCCATCTTTTGCAAAAAAACGTTTTTCTTCATAGGACAACGTTTCTTTCTTTGTTGCTACTTCGGAGAAGTCGAGTTCGAACATTTTGTTTACTTGGAGAGGATTGAGGACTTCTTTTGTTTTGGTCCTGCGAGAAAGGTAACAGGAAGCTTGAGGATTCGTCACTTCACAGGATATAATTCGATGTGATACGCCAATATTATCTTCCTCATCGTTGTCACTAGCAGCGTCATTGTACTTGCCAATTATTCCCCAGCCAAGATCTGTCTTTAAAGCATAGGGATTATTGCCATCACCTGCAATCACTTCACGAGGGATGAGGGCGCGAGTACAATCTAGGCCGATCAGTAGTCCAACGTCGATATATTCTCTATACGGCATATTAAGTTTTTCTGCAATACGTTCGGTGTGAGTCCACTGCCTTGCTGCTTCTGGACGAGGGATCTGATTTCTTTGAGCTGGAATGGAAAAACGAGTAAACGTTCTTGGAAGCATCATGGTAACTTGGCGATTGAGATCACGAACAGCTAGACCCTTGACTTTATAACTATCAACAAGCTTACTTTCAGCGTGAAGCGTGGTTAAGGAAAGTTGAGTTCTTTCACCCTTGACACCAAGATCTTCAAGTAGTTTTTCTTTCACAAATGTCGTATCTGATTGATCGTCTAGCAGTGCGTAAGTTAATCTCTCATTTCCTGGATCGTCTTTATGGTATATCCAAACTGGTACAATCATTGAGTAGGTTACAGTGTGAAACTTTACTTTGGTGTAATTAGAAGTTGCTTGGTTGATGGTTTCCGTTGACTTATCTGCTTTGACATCTTTAGTGGTTTCCCTTTTAACGTCACTATGAAGAGAGCTTGGGTGAAGTCTGTTGCAATTTTTACAGGTTTTTCTTTCCTTGCAGTCCTTAGAGCGATGTCCTTCTTTTGAACATCCGAAGCATAATCTGTTGATCCAAGCGAACTCCTTTCTCTCTTGAACTGTTTTCTTTAAGAATTTTTTAAAGATATCGATGTCGTGCGAAGACTTACAAACTAGACAACATTGTTGACCATGTTCGTATTCCTTTTGTGTTCCTACTGAGAAGGTACTTGCGACTTTGAATGGTTTTAGTGTATCCTTTGGTTTATTGGACAATGGGAGTTCTTGGTTCTGTGCTGAGAAGACTGGGTCGTTTGCAATATCAGATTCTTTGATCAGGAATTTTACAAATTTCTTGAAGGACGGGAACATCCCAATTTCTTCTTTGTATTGGTAGACTTCTCTGGCCCATCGATTTGTAATCCACTTAGGAAGCTTTGCTGCCATTTTACGATTTTCTTGATCGTCATCGAGGACTCGTAGACTGCTAATTCCATCCATAGCTTTCTCACAGTGTGCTAAGAAATCAGTAAACTTGCGAAGACCCTTAACATCACTATTTTGGATCTTGGGCCAAGATTCAAGCTTTTGACGATAGGCAGTGGCGATAGCAAACGGATCTCCGAAACGCTTGGAAAGCATTTCTTTAGCCTTTTGGTAAGCGTCATCACATTTTAGGAGCAGTAGACCATCGATCGCTTCCTTTGCTTCTCCAGCTACGTACTTTCTCAGGAAGTGGATTCTTTCGTTGGGTCTCGTTGTCTTGTTCTCGATAAGTGTTTCAAAGGCTTGGATCCAGATTGGGTAGTGTAATAAATCCCCAGAGAAGATTCCTGGTTCAGGAGAAGGCAATTTACTGTAGTTTTGATTTTCCACTAAATTCTTGACGATATCTATCAGTTGAGTGGTAACGATGTTACTATTAGTGGATGAGCTTGTTCCATGAGTGTCTACACGTTCGTGGGCGTCTACATCTTTGTTGATAGGATTATGGGCATTGGAACTTGGTTGATTGACAGAGAGAGAACCACTAGCAATAGGCATGGAATGAAAGTTCTTCTTTTCAGATTGATTGACGTACTCTAGTTGAACTTGCTCAAGAAACTTCTGCATTTGGTCCTTACTACCTTCTCCTTGAGGTAATTGATCTTCAGTCATTGAAGGCACATGTACGTCGTCTTCCATGAATCTATTGCATACATTTAATTTCTTCCTTGGTCTTGTAACCATCCGTGTATCTCCTTAGATCTCCTTTAATCCTTCCTTCGGTGAGAGTGAGCTCTGATCTTTGCTTGTGTATATCTTCCAGTTGCTTTTGGGCTCTTGATTCCATTTCGCGTTTTTCAACTGAAAGATCTATCTTCGCTTTTAACGCTGCTATCTGACCTTGTAGATCAAGCTGTTTTCTATAACAGGTGCTTGATTTAACTGATCTTGACTTGTAACTAGATGAAACGTGGCTAGATGACTTGTGGTTTGACGACGATTGATGGCTAGATGATTCATGTCGACTTGACTGATGTCCTGACGCCTGATGGCGAGATGATTTGTGACTAGATGAAGCATGCCGGACTAGATGACTTGCGGGAGGATGATTGATAAGAAGATGAAGAACAAGAACGTTGGGATCCAACTGTATTTGACCTTTCTCCGGAGGATTTCTTGGAATAAATCGTTTCTAATTCTCTCATTCTGTCATTAACCATCTTTAAGTGATCCATATTCTCTTTAGTCAACATCTCTAGTTCGTCATACAGGGCGATCTTTTCTTCTTCTACGATTAATTCTTTATCCAATTCTTCGTGTGCTTTGGAAAGATCAATCATGTGCTTTTCTAGCTTTAAACATTGAAGTTTCAGTGCAGAAATGTCGGCATCGGTGACTAGCGAGGATACCGTCTAAGGCGTTGAGTTGCGACCTCCAAGTTCTTTTGGCAGATCGATAGTTCGCTTTGAGTCTTTCGAGGTAATATTCTTTCCCTTTCGTTGTCATAGCTCTTTGTCGTGGAACGCTGGACTTGGCTTGAAGCTCTAAATCAGTAGTTTCACTCATCAGGTAGTTGTTTTACTGTTACGGCCTTAGAGAAGTGAGTAATCAGTCGAGACGTGTTTTGACTAGTCGGGCTAGATCGTCGTTAGTTTATTCGCATGTTGAATCTAACCTAAATGTAAAACTAAATAAACAGAAGAATACAAGTTACAACTAACTGTATGATACTGAAACTAACTAAACGAGAACATGAAACTTACCAACTATCCCGTCTCTAAGATTCATATTTCGCAATATTTGCAAATCGTTCGCAAGCGCAGTTCTCAGTTCAGCATTCCGCAATCGTAACTGAATATGAGTGACCAAAACCAAAACCTAAGCGACTCCAAAGTTAAGAACAAATTTACATACGGAAACTGACCCGAGGGAAAACTGTAAAGAACAATCAAAATTAAACAACTATAGACTAAAGCAAATACTCTAGGGAAAAGCTAGCGGAATGAAAACAAAACATTATCTCTGCAGTTACAATTATTATTATTATTATTTAAAGTCTACATAACATATAGTGAAGCAGGTGCATGTAAACACAAAATCAAAACATTTGCACAAGTGGACTGGGAAAGCTAGAAGCTTGTGCGATCTTGTGGAACGACAATTTCTAAAAAATAAATATGTCATCTAGAATTTCATTTTCTTTTTAGAATGAAAATAAAGTCACTCCAATTCTCGTTGTTGACTCTGGTTCAACTTCTCAGTTGCTCCATCACGTCAGCACAACAATGCCAACCATCCAGGGACTCAGAATATGGCTACGCTCTTCTGTCATCTGCATACAGAACGCTCATTGATGAAAACCTTGGCACCTGTTATCAAAGATGCTTTGAAGACCAGGAATGCAGCAGCATCAATTATCACTTAGCCAATGAGAAGTGTGAACATAATTACGTGACCAAGAAAAGCTTCCCATCAAGATTAGTGCGACAGCATCAGTCAGTTTATGCAGAAACAAGAGATCGAGGTTCAGTATTGAATATAACTTTTTTTTAAAAGAGGGTGTCACATGACAGCTACAATGAAGTATACTGTAAAACGAGTGGGCAGATAAAAATATCAAAAGTATAATATCGTTAAGCCGCGTCTACACGGGCAAGTTTTCCTTGACAAGTATCTTTGACAAGTATCATGGATCGTGTAGACGGTCAACAAGTTTTCTTTGACAGTTTTCTATTGACTTGACAAGGTTTCCTTGCTCGGTAGTATCCTATTCTAAGCAATCTTCCCCGCTCTATAATGGTTAAGTTATGGGGAAATTGGTAGCCGGATTGCTATCAAGGAAGATGATACGAAAATAAGAGGGTATGGGAAGGTGGGACCAAAAAAAACAACAACCGAACGATAGCAAACACGACCACCGGGGGCGAGCTGAGAAGACCACAAGATGCAATCAATACAAGTGTGAAACTCTTGCGCCTGTATCGGGACCAACGCTTACTATCGAGTGACGATGGGGCATGGTTACTCAGCCCTTATATACGCTGTGGGAGACCGCTGAGCATAGTATCCTATTCTAAGCGATCTTAATGGCTAAGTTATGGGGAAATTGGTAGCCGGCAACAAAGGAGACTCAACCGATCGAAAGAACTCGCCCAAGAAACCCAACACTCAAACCTAAAGAAAGCACAGACGTTGAGTTTGCTTCAACACGAATAGCATGATCAATTATATTCTGCTTTATCCCCTGGGATAAAGTGGGAGTAGGCCCTTCCCAGGTGACCCACGAGGGTTCGGATAGTAACCTTCAAAGGATCCGCAAAGCATATGGGTGGGGAAAGGGCCAGCCCAGGGGATAACAGCCCTGCCGTTCGATGGACATGGTGGAACCAAAAGGGAATAAGACTCACCTGCAAGCACTGTTACACCCAGGGTGGTGGAGGAGGGAAATAGATAAATATAAATAAATAAATAAAACATGCTTAGATCACTGTGGCAACCCAACATTCCATGGCAAACAAACCTTTATGACTAACAAAGGCTCTCCGGCCAATAATGACATAAAGCCCTGAACAGAGGAGCTACAATGAATGTTGTCCTTAAATACGCGCTCCAAGGGCCCCTGTTAAAGGCATAAACACCGTAAGTCCATCCATGTAAGACAGCGACATATGAAATAACAGACATGAAACGACCAGTAAACGGGCGAGACCATCGCATCAATCTGGACAAACGAGTAAAGCGGCGGAACGACCTCAACAGTACCTGGTACGGGCAGAAAACAGGGGGAACGATCGCAACGATCAAGAACGACAAGCAAACAGGCGGAACGACCGCAACCATAACTGGAAACCACCAGTAAACAGGCGGACTCACCGCGACAATCCGGAATTTACCGACCGGTAAGCAAGCAGACCAACCGCGACAATCTGGAATTTACCGACCAGTCGCATGACAGATGCGGACTCACCGCGACAATCTGGAATTTACCGACCAGTAAACAGGCGGACAAACCGCGACACTCTGGAATTTACCGACCAGCAAACAGGCGGACCAACCGCGACAATCTGGAATTTACCGACCAGTGACCTTACCGCGACAATCTGGAATTTACCGAACAGTTGCATAGCAGATGCAGACCAACCGCGACAATCTGGAATTTTCCGACCAGTCGCATGACAGATGCGGACTCACCGCGACAATCTGGAATTTACCGACCGGTTGCATAGCACATGCGGACTCATCGCAACAATCTGGAATTTCCCGACCGGTATGCAGGCGGACCAACTGCGACAATCTGGAATTTACCAACCAGTCGCCTGACATATGCGGACTCACCGCGACAATCTGGAATTTACCGACCAGTTGCGGAATTTACCGACCAGTTGCATGACACATGCGGAGCCGACCAGTTAACTTGCAGACTCGCTGCGACAATCTGGAATTTCCCGACTAGTTAACATGCAGACTCACTGCGACAATCTGGAATTTCCCGACCAGTTAACATGCAGACTCACTGCGACAATCTGGAATTTCCCGACCAGTTGACATGCAGACTTGCTGCGACAATCTGGAATTTTCCGACTAGTTAACATGCAGACTCACTGCGACAATCTGGAATTTCCCGACCAGTTAACATGTTGACACACCGCGACAATCTGGATAGACCACTGAACTACACGGGCGGATCAACTGAGCCTAAAAGAAATGAAAATATAGAACAAAACCAAAGTAGTAAACAGCAAAGTTTATGACTACAATATCGAAAACGCATGATAAACATTCCGTTAATGCAAGTGAGTAAAGAAATACAATGGGAACTAATTATGAAGGCATGTGAAAGCGAGCGTAACACGTGGAATGAAAAGGCGACGAGAACAAATATGCAAATGCCAAGCAGCCCAAACTAAAGCAAAGTAAAATAACTTGCAAATAACCATGTTAGAGAGACTCGAGACAAAAAATATATAAGTATACGATTAAAATAACTAGGCAACCCGCGTGAGGGGAATAGAAAGAAGTGAGCGGAAGCCACCAGGAATAATGACATGACCACCACACAACGGCAACGTGTGAACAAACCAAGAACGGTAAACAACTCTGAAACAAATAAAACCTCGATAAGAACCAAACCGTTTACCTACAAGTCCAAGTATTCCCTAATAGAATGAACACCACACTATAAGAACCTTCAGAGCCTGGACGAGCGAATGTGAAGAAGCTTGACATGAGGCCAGCGTCCTGAGATGGCGGGGAAAGCAGTGGAACCGTTGAAAGTAGAGAAGAGAAAAAGCCACGCACATCGACGACTTGAAGTTCAGAAGGGTTGCGCGCTTGAAATTATGGACGTTGGGAAGCCATAAACTGGTAGAAGCATTAAATGTAGACCTTTGTGAAGACGACACTGTTGGCTGCTCAACGCTTCACTATCGAGTGACGATGGGGCATGGTTACTCAGCCCTTATATACGCTGTGGGAGACCGCTGAGCATAGTTGATCACACGACAAGTTTTCCTTGACACGTTTTGGTAGTGCCCGCAATATATGCCTTTCAATCAGCGGAGTAACAAAAAACTTTGATTCCAGTTTCCTGTCGAGCAAAACAAAATGGCATCGATCTGTAAGAAAAATGAGCGTGCGAACAGACTCGGGGAACTAAGCTCATCAATATTCCTTGCCACATTTTCCTTGTTTGTCATTCACACGAGCAAATTTCAGCCTTGACAATTTTTTCCTTGTCACGGTAAAATTGACCATTTTTCTCCATCTACATGAACAAGTTTTCTTTGTCGAGGAAAACTTGTCAAGGACGGCTTGCTCATGTAGATGCGGCTTTATTTACAACGTATATAGGTCAACTATTATTGGCGTGGTAGTTCTTTGTAAAAGTATTGATCACTTTTACCGACGTTCCAATAATTTTTAAATTAAAATTAACTAACACAAAAACAAATGAATACAAAACCAGTGTGATGTAAGCAAAATTAAACCCTTGTGGTGCAGATTACTGGCACTGACATGCGCATTGTATCCTCAACATGAGTCACTCATTCGAACAACTAGTTTTATTATTGCAAAGGTCAACATTCTCAACTGGTCATGAAGACTCTGGTCGAGACCCAGCTCGATGATTTAATAGTTGAGGCCTTCCTTTTGTATTCCAACCGGATAATATCTGGCTGTTATCCCAGTATATATCAACCTGAAAAAATGATCGCGGCAGATCATAATGCTTGTTACAACCTGTATTAGTCTGAGACTACATTTTGTTCCTACATTTCCATTTTAGTGATCCAATGCGGGCCCCTCGGAATGAAAAATGGATCCATTCCTGATTCAAGCATCACAGCCTCGTCTGTACATAGTTCAGAAAGCCTTCCATCACACGCGAGACTTCAGTTCAAATCTTCAGCCAACCCGAAAAAGAAGGGTTCATGGGCAGTTAAAGTCAACCAATTTGGAGAGTGGATACAAGTTGACTTAGGAAAAATGACAGAGGTCACCGGAGTAGCCACACAAGGCCGCCAAGATTACAACGAGTGGGTAACAAGCTACGTTGTACAATTCAGCCGCGATGGAAGCAACTTCATAAACTACTTGGCAGGCAAATCTTTCGCAGGCAACAACGACAGAGATACTGTTGTCAAGCACGATCTGAAGCCTCCTGTCATTGCAAGGTACATAAGGCTTCTACCAAAGACTTGGTACGGATGGATCTCTTTGAGGATGGAGCTGTATGGATGCAATTAAGGTCGGTAACGTAGAACTTATAAATACCAGTAAATGGCCGTGTGATGAATGTGAAGTATACGTAATCAGTGTGAAGTGCATGGAACTGATGTGCCGTAATGTTAGTAACTCATGTGCCGCCGCAGATTCCTATGCCTATCGAGCGTGTGTCTTTGGACTTCATATCCCACATTAGAGCATAAACCATCCAGTAGTCTATCGAAAATCCTGCAATCTGATTGGTTTGCTACTAGTGGTCTATCAGCTCATAGACCCCGAGTAGAGGTAAACAAACAAAATGGCGGATTCGTAGTCTCGTTTTGCTAATGTTTCGGAGGAGTTTCTCGACGAATTATTGGATCAAGTTGTTGCTGTCATTTTCTACTGACCTACTGGATGGTTTATGCTAAAACAATTAGACTACTCCTTCTGGTTTTCTATATGAGGATAGTCAACTCGGCGCTACGCACCTCGTTGACTATTGCCTCATAGAAACCTCGAACTTGTAGTCTAATTGTTAACTGTTACGTTGATCAGGAAATCGTGATTTTATAAAATCTGCTAATGTATGCACAAAATAAGTGTCTGCAAGATTGAGATATATAATAAATATAAAGCAGAGTATTGAATGAGACGTGTGTTAGTAGTAGTGTAAATGTCCTTGATGTATAACATTTGGTACGTGACAAGGTTCGATGACGGAAATCTAGATCGCATATGCCTCACTGAAAGAAGGCATTGGATATCAACCTGCGTCGGCGAACGGCGTCAATTCACCCATTCTCCGTTAAATCGGAAAATTCCACTCATACAAAAATGAACAACTAGTTGTAATATTGACTTGCTTCTGAGGCCTAGTTCAGATGTCGTGCTAATCATGAGCCTTTCTCATTTCAAACAATAGATAATGAGGCGGCTTCTTTTGAAGTAATTAAGAACGGCTCATGATTAGCACGACGTCTGAATTAGGCCTAAGAGAGCCAGCTCGATCAGGTAGTCAATTAACAATTCAGCCACCAAGTCCGGCACCACAGAGTCACGATTTCCTCACAAAATTTAATTGTTGAATAAGGGATTTGTCAGAAATTAGCAGGGGGGAAGGGGAGGGGAGTGGAAAATGGGGGAGGGTCCATAACTTTTTGAGTCGCTGAAAAGGGAGGGTCATGAAAAATAGGCAGTGAAATAGGGAGTATTTTGGTATTTTAGGCCAAGCCCAAGGGGAGGGTCAGGAAATTTCATTCCCATCGGTAGCCGGGGGCGGCCAGGGTCACAACATTTTCAATGCTCAATTTAAAATCTCCCCCTCCCCCTGTTAATTTCTAACAAGTCACTAATCAGCCGATACTTCGTACGTGATAATAAGTGATCGCTTTTATGGAGTTGAATTAGGAAACTGAATTGACAAGTTGGTCGCCTTCCAGTCGTTGCCACTCAGCTCTAACATGCTCATTCACTTCCTTTTACTTCATAATAGGTGCATCTCAAAGAACGGAACATGGGCCGAAACAACAGAAACATTTTTTTCTTAAGATTAGCAATCATATATTATTGTTGTTTAAATAATGTGTCCATGGCAATAAAGTATAATTAAACTGCATGTTTCACTGCACGCTTAACCAAATCTATTTCCACGGGAATCACAATAGATAGAGTCAGCCGCTTGGTCACGTGACCCACCAGAAGTAAATAAGGCTGATTCGGTCTATTGTACAATTGACTTCCAAGAATACCGCGGTGCATTGTTAATAATTAAAAAAATATGACATCACTGTAGAAGTTGAAGGTTAGTTACGGTTTTTACACTGATGTGCAAACATTTGTAATAAAGTTATCGATTGACGGATTGATGAATTAATGGCACAGAAGAAGCACTGAGTGCACAAATCCTATCTCCAACATTCTTCTAAGAGAGAAGAAAAATATAATAACATGTTTATTTATCAGCTGAAATATAAATAATATTGAGAAATGACAGGTGTAAACTGACATTGTGAGTCTATTGTTTTGACCGTAGTATGCAGTGTTTACCCCAACCTTGATCTTACGAGTAACATAGCATGAAATAAGTCATTTTTCTGAGTGGGTATGGCCATATTCTAAGTATATATAGTATGAAGAACAAAATAAAGTGAAACTTCAATCTCCAATCTTCCAAAACAGCCCAAAACAAGATGATTACACTTAATTCATAGGTATTATTTCAAAGTCAAACGATGGTTGTGAATTTGTTAGTAGACGTCCTGCAGTTTAAAGATAGCTGTTTACAGAGGGTGCATGATACAGTTCGGATCTCTGAACCCTGTTTCAGGGGAAAAGGTCGATTTTCATACCCAGATTACTAACTCATCACCCTTATCACCTCAAGCTCGAAAAACCTGCCTGCATGGCAGCACATATCCATTCCACTATTATATGAGAGTGCCCTCCCAGTATTCCCTCTACGGGAATTATCAATTAAACATAGCACTTGTCATGACAACCTTTCAAATAAAGTACCGGCCTCTGCACAATTCAAGAAGTCGTTTTATCGTGCTGATTGCATTATCCTCGTTACATGTACAAGAGTTCTGAACGAATACAGTTCCCAAGCGAACCAGTGAAATAGAGAACAACACAAGGTATGAATCTCTTTATCTTTATATTATATAAACCTGTGAAAGTCAATGTCTTGCATATTTAAACGAAAACAATCAAATTAAATGGAATTAAGGTCATTACTAATGTCTATGAGACACTGTTCAAGCCAACGGTTTTGGTCTTCTTTTTGGCCTTCCATCCACACGTAACTCGATTCCAAAACGGTGATTGTTGGTATAGGTAAAGGTTTGGTGAAGGAAGTTGTTTAGAAGTTGCTCGCAGTCATGCCGATAAACAACCAAAAAGCGCGCCAAATTCCGAAGGTGTTCAAAAAGTCAAACATCCTATTTAAATAAGTCATATCTTGCTTTATTCTACTTGATATTCCAACTGCTTTTAAGGTGACTCGCCCGAAAGCAGAGCAGCAGAAGTTGCTAGGTGTTCCGCCCGTAAATCTGTTCTTGGGATGTATTTTCCTCTCTGTAACTACTAAGTAAACATAACAGTCACATCTAGCTTTATTCTACTTAATATTCCAACTGCTTTTAAGGTGATTCGCCCGAAAGCAGAGCAGCAGAAGTTACTGGGTGTTCCGCCCGTAAATCTGTTCTTGGGATGTATTTTCCTCTGTGTAACTACTAAGTAAACATAACAGTCACATCTAGCTTTATTCTACTTAATATTCCAACTGCTTTTAAGGTGATTCGCCCGAAAGCAGAGCAGCAGAAGTTACTAGGTGTTCCGCCCGTAAATCTGCTCTTGGGATTTTTCTCTCTCTCTAACAAATATAACTGATCGATAATTATGCGCGTCTAATTTTCGATTCTGTTGTTGGTATAGTTTGTTGATTAAAGCTGGCACAACTTGACCCTATTAGTCATCACCGCTTGCGTAAATGCGTACATTTTCACACCCACAAAACACCGATTTACGACCCATGCTGTGAATTTATTTCTGGGTAAAGCTCCTCGTGATTGAAAAAGTACATCAACATGGATATATTGTCGACAAATCAGGAAGGTTTTCTTTGGCTGAGACTGCAAAAATCAGTGAGAAACGATCGACTGTTGATCGTGCTAAAAGGTTTTCCTGCTTTAGATTGAGAAGTGAAAGAATTATTGCTAAAAAAGGTAAAAATAAAGCTTTAGAAACCTCTTGTTTCTGTTTTCTTCATTTGTTATCTAATTTATGAACGTTTTTCTATGAAAATAATTTACTTGAGAGCATTTTCCATTAGTTCATGGTAAAACTACAAACAACTGATCCGGAAATTGCAGTATTTTCTTTAGCCTGCGAATACAGCCGCTTTTTTACGCTCGCCACAGGGGTCTCCCGAAAGAAGCGTCTGCGGAGTGAGGCCCAAATTCCTGTACTGTGACCTCTGAGGTCATGACAGCTCGTGTTGTAAATCTGATACAACACAGCCGCTCATGTTGTGAACACTAATTCCAAACGGCCTGAGTTTGTTGATTCGGCAATCAAAATTATTGTAGAACATCATTTTATTCATCTGTGCATATGATAAGTCCGATACAATCGCCCGCGGCTCGACATTGTAATATTTTGTTCAGGTCGTTGAGTTTAATTTATGCAAATAATGCGATTACCAGCAAGCTGACCAATCAGCTTCGTGGACCAGAATCGGGTCCAAAATGACGTCACAGTACAGGAATTTGGGCCTCACTCCGCAGACGCTTCTTTCGGGAGACCCCTGTGGCGAGCGTAAAAAAGCGGCTGTATTCGCAGGCTATATTTTCTTAGGTCATGTTATAAACATTTAATAGCATGTTTTGTACGTGATATTTGGGATAAATACCACTCGTGATATTTCAGGGTCGCTACTTTCGGAATTTGTTAGCAAGCATCAATTTTTACTGTTACTTTCGGGGGCTTGCTACTTTCGGAACTTTACGGTATAAATACGTTTTCTATCCTAAAGAAATGCAACTAGACTCAGCTCAATCTCTGAAATGCTATTCATCCGCGAAAGAAAAGCTAAACTTAACATTCAATCAGATTCAATCCGAGGACACTAACTTGAGAACTGTATAGTATGTCATTAATAACCAAACACTCTCACAGTATAAACTACAGGCGTGCTGTGCAAAGCTACACTCCACGTCAGAAATGCCTATGTTTGACGATGCAAAGAGAACAAAAACGGTGCGGGAGCGCAAAGTTAGTGCTAACGCGTGAAATGAAACAATTATGAAAATAATAAACAACAAAACACTTTATTCGAACTTCAGCTTCGTCGACTGTTCCTAGTGGGACTCTCAAAACTGTGATCACTTGCAATGGAGTCGCATAATTCTGTCGCCGTTATTTAATAGATAATTAAGATACAGAAGTATGCGAAACGTAAAATCTGCTGTAATAACCCTTCAGTCTTACTTATTTCATCTACATTTATTGAGTCGGTAACGGTCGTTAGACATCATACATCAACTATAAAATAATTGACCTAAAATATGACAAATATATACATAGATATCTATAAGATTAATAAATACTTGATCTACATCTACATTTATTGAGTCGGTAACGGTCGTTAGACATCATACATCAACTATAAAATAATTGACCTAAAATGTGACAAATATATACATAGATATCTATAAGATTAATAAATACTTGATCTACATCTACATTTATTGAGTCGGTAACGGTCGTTAGACATCATACACCAACTATAAAATAATTGAATTAAAATCATTTTGCTCAATCTGGCTTTAGCCGGCTAAAACCTCACCCGGCCCCTTCTGTACACCAGTCCTCTGCGACTATTATTCTCAAAGGTTAACACACACAAACAATACTATGCTCTATTTAACAAAGGGCCATGATGAGTTCATCAGTGCAAACTGTTAAATGTACCCTCGCGTGAAATAAAGTTCATTATTATTATTATTTAAAGTCTATATAATATATAGTGAAGCAGGTGCATGTAAACACAAAATCAAAACATTTGCGCAAAAGTTAAGTGGACTCGGAAAGCTAGAAGATTCTAAAAAAATAAATATGTCATCTAGAATTTCATTTTCTTTCTAGAATGAAACTAAAGTCACTCCAAATCTCGTTGTTGACTCTGGTTCAGCTTCTCAGTTGCTCCATCACGTCAGCACAACAATGCCAACCATCCAAGGAATCAGAATATGGCTACGCTCTTCTGTCGTCTGCATACAGAACGCTCATTGATGAAAACCTCGGCACCTGTTATCAAAGATGCATTGAAGACCAGGAATGCAGCAGCATCAATTATCACTTAGCCAATGGGAAGTGTGAACACAGTCACGTGACCAAGGCAGGCTTCCCATCGAGACTTGTGCAGCAGGATCAGTCAGTGTACGCAGAGGCGCGTGATCCAGGTTGGAACTTAATTATTACATGCATTCTTGAAAGGGAACCTTTACTGTTCTCACAAATGTATACAAATATGAATAATCATCCATCTTGCTACATACACTTTGGTCAATTTACATTTTGATATAGCTTTTAAAACCATTATTAATTATTGGAGAAATACAAACACTCAAAAGCCGGTTCTTCCTCCAATACTTCCTCCAATACGAACTTAGTTAATACCAGCTCAGCTGATTGGTTTTACTGTTATTATTATTATTATTATTTTGTTATTATAATAATTAAAATTCAAACACTCGAAAGCCGGTTCTTCCTCGATACTTCCTCCACTACTTGGCTTAACCAGAATAAATAAAGTTGTTGTTATTATTACTTTCAAAACACCTCGAAGCTGGTTTAGTGATCCGTATGAATTCCAAGTGATTATACTTAATATATATTATACTTCAATATCTTGAATTTATTAGATTATGGATCTTCCAAAAGTCTTGCAGTTTCATCATGCAAAAGAATACTGGAACTTCATCCGAAAGCTACATCCGGGATATACTGGATCAGGTTAGGAAATGGTAGTACGCAGACCCCTCCCTTCCAAGTCTACTGTGATATGACCACCGATGGAGGAGGCTGGACCCTAGTCTACAGTTATCGCTTTCTAAATTTTGCAAACTTCATTGAGAATTCAAACGCTGTAAGTCCTATTCCTACCTGGCCATTGGACCCTGATCCCAAATTGTCATGGACTGTAAGATCAACAACAATCCCACTACACGAGACGTCATACTCGGCCATGGACTTTGCATTGTGGAAAGAGATTGGGGCCGAGTTTCTTGTCAAGCCCAACATCACCCACTGGGTGTCTTGCAGACCAGGAACTGGTGACCTCGTTAACTGGAAAGCTGGAACTCTCAGCTGCAAGGTTGTCAAAAATGTCGCCACAAAGTGCCTTAACTACGCACCAACGGATCTTGTGCTTCCCTGCTGTGGGCCTGCCCTTTTCAGAAATGGGGATTACTTTATCTACTTTGAAGGCGCCACTTCCACCAGTTACCCAGTCCACGATCCGTGTGGTAAACGCTCTGTTGTCAATCACCTGACCAACATCAGTCCCCCGGGTGGCGCTGTGTACATTCGGTGAACTACTAGGAACATACCAGACGTTTTAATTTTATGGTTTCTTTTTGCATTCGTTAAAAATGACATGGGGTTGAGGTCAGGTCTTCGTGTAGCTGCACAAGTCCTGGCTATTGTTCTATTGTCGTTCTATGTATTGTTTTCACATAAAAAAAACAATAGCCAGGGAAATTTGTGCAGCTACACGAAGACCTTGCCGGGGTTAGTGATTGATTAAGCACATTGGTGAATGGTTTTAAATGCAACAATATAAAAGTTATAAATCTCAATATGGTAATGAGGAGGCAGATGGATGGACACTGGTCTGTGTTGGACGATGGATGTCATGTACGATGTGCATGTTCTAGAACTCATAAGCGCCAGGTTCAAAATACTCAAGCCTTGGACCTCTATTCAGTCTACATATAATCGATTTTCAAAACAGACAAATAAGGGTAGCAGGCACAACAAAAGCACTAAATTCCTGTTAGTGTTTTTCAGTTTAAATACACGGCGCGTTCCATCCAATCCTCGATTAGCTTGCTTCAGCTTTCAATTCCTGTGTCGGTCCTTTCTTGACGAGAGGTTTCGACAAGATTTCATAGCAATATTCTTCTGTAGGATCCCACAAACTTGGTGATGTTTCATCTACTTGGTACCTGCAAATTATTGATTTATTAATTAAACTATGTCTTCCAAAAGAACTGAATGCAAAGAAGATCTCATTGAAAATCGTTGCAACACATTCTCTTTATTGAGAGCTCTTGCACAAACGTAACGCACAGAATATTGTTTGAATATTGTAGCAACAGAGGTATCTGTGCATTTCTCTTTTTGAGAGCTCTTGCACAAACGTAACGCACAGAATATTGTTTGAATATTATAGCAACACAGAGGTATCTGTGCATTTCTGTGTTTTGAGAGCTCTTGCACAAACGTAACGCACAGAACATTGTTTGAATATTGTAGCAACACAGAGGTATCTGGGCATTTCTCTTTTTTGAGAGCTCTTGCACAAACGTAACGCACAGAACATTGTTTGAATATTGTAGCAACACAGAGGTATCTGTGCATTTCTCTTTTTTGAGAGCTCTTGCACAAACGTAACGCACAGAATATTGTTTGAATATTGTAGCAAGCAACACAGAGGTATCTGTGCATTTCTCTTTTTTGAGAGCTCTTGCACAAACGTAACCCACAGAACATATTGTTTGAATATTGTAGCAACACAGAGGTATCTGTGGATTTCTCTTTTTGAGAGCTCTTGCACAAACGTAACCCACAGAACATTGTTTGAATATTGTAGCAACACAGAGGTATCTGGGTATTTCTCTCTTTTAAGAGCTCTTGCACAAACGTAACGCACAGAACATTGTTTGAATATTGTAGCAACACAGGTGTCTGGTATTGTACAATCTATGGAGAGACAGCACTGGATAATGTATGCGCATGCGTGAGTAACGTGACGTCAACTATGGAAAAATGGCGGCGCTTTATTTGTTTCTAATAATAGTTTTAAACTAAAGAGTTTTATCTCAGAATTTAAGCCAGAAGTTAAGAAGGTAATAAATAATTATCCATAATATTATATTTCAACAGGTCACTGTTTGAACAGTCAGAGTGTATTATGAGTGTTATTTTCAGCCGAGTTCGTGAAGAAAACAAAAAGCTTATTGTTATAAATAAAAGCCACAAAGAACACCAAACTATCGCAAAAGCTAGCCTCCTCCGCAGGCGTCTCGTAAGGCTCGGGATCCCATCTCTCGGCCTTCGGCCTCCTTTCCGTTGGAGTTGCATGCGGAGGAGGCTACGCAAAAGCTAGAATTTCAGTTTAAACAGTCAACAGCCTACTTCAAATTGGAGTATGATTGTTAGCTGCTCGGCTGCCATGAAGGCGCCTTTCATATGTGGCCCGAAAAAGTCCTCCATCGGTTGTAGAGCGAATTCAGTGGGACAATGTGAAATACGCTCTAAAAGAACAGCCATTATTATTATTATTAAATGTTATTATCATAACACAACTTACTTTAGGCAATTTTTGAAGAAGTTGACAGCAACGTTGTTATCTGCAATAAAAAACATGCACATAACAAAATTCAAACTTTGGATTGTCATCCTGTCCTTCGCCTTTTCAAAGTTGTAAACCTGGTAACTCGTTTGTTGCGTAGGAATGATGGGGTTGGTTCAGGGTACGCCCTAAATGGGAGAAGATTACTGTTCTCTGTCAAACTCCACCAATAACTTTGTATTCTTGGTGTAAAACCACATGATCGAGGATGCAGCCACCATGTTAGATGAACCAACAAGAAAAGCTAATGAGGAATGTTTTGTATTTGGGAACCGATATGGCGACTATGACGTAACGTGACGTAACGCAGCCGCCATGTTGGATGAACCAACAAGAAAAGCTAATGAGGAATGTTTTGTATTTGGGAACCGATATGGCGACTATGACGTAACGTGACGTAACGCAGCCGCCATGTTGGATGAACCAACAAGAAAAGCTAATGAGGAATGTTTTGTATTTGGGAACCGATATGGCGACTATGACGTAACGTGACGTAACGCAGCCGCCATGTTGGATGAACCAACAAGAAAAGCTAATGAGGAATGTTTTGTATTTGGGAACCGATATGGCGACTATGACGTAACGTGACGTAACGCAGCCGCCATGTTGGATGAACCAACAAGAAAAGCTAATGAGGAATGTTTTGTATTTGGGAACCGATATGGCGACTATGACGTAACGTGACGTAACGCAGCCGCCATGTTGGATGAACCAACAAGAAAAGCTAAAGAGGAATGTTTTGTATTTGGGAACCGATATGGCGACTATGACGTAACGTGACGTAACGCAGCCGCCATGTTGGATGAACCAACAAGAAAAGCTAAAGAGGAATGTTTTGTATTTGGGAACCGATATGGCGACTATGACGTAACGTGACGTAACGCAGCCGCCATGTTGGATGAACCAACAAGAAAAGCTAATGAGGAATGTTTTGTATTTGGGAACCGATATGGCGACTATGACGTAACGAGGACTCAAGTTTCAAGTTTATTACAAAATAATAATAATTAAATTTTCAAATTTAGCACCATCCCGCAAATAGCAAAAAAACTAATCTAGGCGGGAGGTGATATATTACATTATTATAGAATTATTTGACAACAACTAGTGCCAACAATGTTGGATGCGTTTGCACACTACCACCAACAACAAATGCCATTATAAAATAATTTAGATATAACATAAGGAGTTCACATAAGGAGTTCTTATGCCATGTAACTAACACGTTATACAAACAGTTCAAGGGTCTATCAATGCAGTTTCTCCAAACTCACCTGTAAAAACTGTCAATACGACTTTTTTCATTTGTGCTTTGTGTCCAATCAGCTCTAAGATCTGCATTAGGAACTTGCCAAGTCCTTTGTGATGTAGAGCTGGGTCAACTTGGACTTCGTAACTGGAAATAAAAAAAAGCAAAAGTTAATGGGAATTTTCACTCTTGAATTAACAATAACATAGAGGGTTTTAAGTATAATGCCACATTACCCATAGCAACGGTGTTGGCAGGCCTAGGTAAGAATATGTCAGGTCAAGTCGAATGCCCATGATATTATAGGTCATAAATAACAAAGAAAACATCTTTTCTGTAATGGTACGTTTTTAAAAATCCAACGAAATCGAGCGGAGTTACGGTAAGTCAAAGTGATCCAGAATTCTATAAATTGTGCCGCGTTTGTCCCAATTCAAAATGGCGGACGACAGCGTGAAGTGGCTTATTATGTCAAAGTAATATCTAATTGGAAAAGTTCACCATGTTCTTCAAAATGACAAGTTTAAAATTAACCTTTCTTCATTTGTAGTGGACGTATTGGAAACCCAGGTAACAGGGGCACAGAAGGGAAGGAGAGAAGATGGTATGCCGATAGAACAGCACTATCTTACCAGTATAAAACTTCTTCCATATTCTCATCTAAGTCGAATCTGAAGTGTGAGAGGGCAACTGCCTGACCTCCATTCTCCTTAACTATCAAGTACCTATACAAATAGATTGATAGCATGTTGTTAAAATAACTTATGGATTGCATGCCTGAATATAAGTACAGGTCAGGCATATTACTAGGAACTATTTGAGACATACTAGAACTATTCAGACATATTGGAACTACATGCATTTGGAGAATATATAGTGTAAATGAAATGGGTTATTTGGAAGTGTCTCGTAGTTTTCCACCATTTGTTTCCCAATACCATACTACATTTACTATCTAGAAGGGAAAAGCCTAGGGAGGGGGAGGGGATTTACCAGGCTTTGTCTTCACTCATTTCTTCCATCTTTTTCTTGTCATTCCAGCCCCAGTCGCTTTCCTCATAACTGAAACAATTAATACAAAAAAACACTTTTAGTACCGTGTTGTACTGTCTACTGTATGTAGGCAATTCAGGAATGATATCCACAGCTTAATTATTACATAACATGGAGACCAAAATAGAGGTATTATCCTGAGCACTCTACCACAGGTAGCCCAAATACATGTATTATCCTGAGCATTCTACCACAGGTAGTCCAATACACATGTATTATCCAGAGCACTCTACCACAGGTAGCCCAATATACATGTATTATCCAGAGCACTCTACCACAGGTAGCCCAATATACATGTACTATCCTGAGCACTCTACCACAGGTAGTCCAATATACATATACTATCCTGAGCACTCTACCACAGGTAGCCCAATATACATGTATTATCCAGAGCACTCTACCACAGGTAGCCCAATATACATGTACTATCCTGAGCACTCTACCACAGGTAGCCCAATATACATGTATTATCCTGAGCACTCTACCACAGGTAGCCCAATATACATGTACTATCCTGAGCACTCTACCACAGGTAGCCCAATATACATGTATTATCCAGAGCACTCTACCACAGGTAGTCCAATATACATACTATCCAGAGCACTCTACCACAGGTAGCCCAATATACATGTACTATCCTGAGCACTCTACCACAGGTAGGTAGCCCAATATACATGTACTATCCTGAGCACTCTACCACAGGTAGCCCAATATACATGTAGTGAGCACTCTACCACAGGTAGCCCAATATACATGTATTATCCTGAGCACTCTACCACAGGTAGCCCAATATACATGTATTATCCTGAGCACTCTACCACAGGTAGTCCAATACACATGTATTATCCTGACAGGTAGCCCAATATACATGTATTATCCTGAGCACGCTACCACAGGTAGTCCAATATACATGCACTATCCTGAGCACTCTACCACAGGTAGTCCAATATACATGTATTATCCTGAGCACTCTACCACAGGTAGCCCAATATACATGTATTATCCTGAGCACTCTACCACAGGTAGCCCAATATACATGTATTATCCTGAGCACTCTACCACAGGTAGTCCAATATACACATGTATTATCCTACCACAGGTAGCCCAATATACATGTATTATCCTGAGCTCTACCACAGGTAGTCCAATATACATGTACTATCCTGAGCACTCTACCACAGGTAGCCCAATATACATGTATTATCCTGAGCACTCTACCACAGGTAGAGCATGTACTATCCTGAGCACTCTACCACAGGTAGCCCAATATACATGTATTATCCTGAGCACTCTACCACAGGTAGCCCAATATACATGTACTATCCTGAGCACTCTACCACAGGTAGCCCAATATACATGTATTATCCTGAGCACTCTACCACAGGTAGCCCAATATACATGTATTATCCAGAGCACTCTACCACAGGTAGCCCAATATACATGTATTATCCTGAGCACTCTACCACAGGGCCCAATATACATGTATTATCCAGAGCACTCTACCACAGGTAGCCCAATATACATGTATTATCCAGAGCACTCTACCACAGGTAGCCCAATATACATGTACTATCCTGAGCACTCTACCACAAAAGTGGCCCAACGTATTTGATGGTTTGACAGATAATAAAATACTCAGACCAAATATGTATATGTTCTGCAGTCACAGTAACCAACTTAGTCCCTCAGTGAATAGTCTGTATGAAACACCTACTACAAGTACTTCACCCTGTCCTGGGGTCTCGGTAGATGCTGGCCCAAAAGTTTGAATGATCAGGAAAGGACATTTTTTAGATGTTGACACACAAGGCAAATTTCATAGCCAAAATACACATGCAAAAGGCCCTACATGTTCTGGTACTTCCAGCTGAATTCTGCCAGTTAATTGTCAGCAAGCAGCTACTGAGAACCCTGTTTACTAATTATACTATCATGCAGTTTCCAATTTAAGTGGCAGCTCAGCTAGACTTACAGAGCTTCCATGTTGCATTTGGTGAGATCAAAAGCCCATTGCACTTCATCAACACTCATTTTTGTAACTCTTTGGCAATTCAAATGAAGATCAAGTCTACAAACAAACAAAAAATGAATATTTTAGTTAAAGGGCAAGTTTCATGGGTGTTGTCAAAAAGCTGGAAATTATATCAAATGATAGTAATTGGTCTCACTAATAAATAGTTAAAATAATAACTTGAATACGCTTTTGGAAATAATCAAAAAAGCATCGTAAAAACGGAAATCGAGAAAACCAGCAAGAAGCGGAAGTGACGTCATGGGGGTCAATCCAACGTACTGAACGCAGCCGGCTTGAAGTTAACATGGCGGACGAGTCTTCAAGTCCGAGTTCACTCGAAAGTCTTTATTTGGAAAGCGATTTAGAAATCATAGAGGGTTAACGTGAGTCTGAAGAGAGCAATAAGGGTGATACTGGACCCCCATGACGTCACACGAGCGGGAAATTCGAATTCTGATTAGTGAAACTTCAGAAAATAAAATTGTTCTTGAAAATAGATTTTCTTGCAAATAAGTTTAGTTATAGTATATTACCTTTATTATATATATAATACTAAACAAATCATTTTTAGAAGAAAAAATTTTCCATGCAACTTGCCCTTTAATAACTTGTTATTTATAAGGTTTTTATACACTGTAAGTTTTTTCTTGAATACACAATACTCCAGATTCGAGTTGTTTAGACACCGCTATACTCAATCCTTGACAAAAGACGCATTTGCTCAGGCTTTAGCCTTAATTCAGTGTAAATTATGCACAAATACCGACGAGAACGTGAAAAAGTGTTGACATTCAACAATAGAAACCATTTTTAATTGCACAGGTTATTCTCTGAATTGAGCCTAAGCCTGAGCAAACACGTCTTTTGTCAAGGAGTATGCATATGGTGCCAGTGTGTAAATTAACAACTCGAAACTGGAGTATTATTGACATGTACAATGTACATGTATTTCTACTCTATAAACATCAGGGAAAAGAATTAATATATTTGAGATCTGGGAAACTTTTGCAAAACTCTTAATAGTTCTTGGGGCCATACACAATTCCTGCAATGTATACAATCATGTACATAATTTGTAGTATGGACATGCATGAAGAGCATAATAATTCAAAGCAATATTGTACATTGTGGTATGGTAAAGCTATGTATGTAGCAAAAATTGTGCTGTACTTTTGACAGAAACAACATTGATTAACACGTACATGTATGTAGGTGTATTAAACAGCAATACAATGTACATTGATTAACACGTACATGTATGTACATTGTAGGTGTATTAAACAGCAATACAATGTACATTGATTAACACGTACATGTATGTAGGTGTATTAAACAGCAATACAATGTACATTGATTAACACGTACATGTATGTAGGTGTATTAAACAGCAATACAATGTACATTGATTAACACGTACATGTATGTAGGTGTATTAAACAGCAATACAATGTACATTGATTAACACGTACATGTATGTACATGTAGGTGTATTAAACAGCAATACAATGTACGTGTATTAAACAGCAATACAATGTACATTGATTAACACGTACATGTATGTAGGTGTATTAAACAGCAATACAATGTACATTGATTAACACGTACATGTATGTAGGTGTATTAAACAGCAATACAATGTACATTGATTAACACGTACATGTATGTAGGTGTATTAAACAGCAATACAATGTACATTGATTAACACGTACATGTATGTAGCTAGGTGTATTAAACAGCAATACAATGTACATTGATTAACACGTACATGTATGTAGGTGTATTAAACAGCAATACAATGTACATTGATTAACACGTACATGTATGTAGGTGTATTAAACAGCAATACAATGTACATTGATTAACACATACATGCATGTACATGTAGGTGTATTAAACAGCAATACAATGTACATTGATTAACACGTACATGTATGTAGGTGTATTAAACAGCAATACAATGTACATACCCATTGCGAGTATATTTTTTGAAAGCTGCAAATGGTTTAAAAGGATCTACAACCTGCAAAATAAATAACAATTGAAAATAACGTGTAAACAGTAGGACCATTGCAGGCACTCCCTCTCTGCTCTCCTCCCCAATCCCCCCTCACCCTCCTTCCCAGTCCACCTTCCCCTCCCCCTCTCATCCCCTCCTTTTTTTTTTCCTGCACCGGGCTATGCAGGCTATATACGGCACTCTGTAGTTGCACCTGTATAATGTACACTGTACATGTCAAAATACTTACATCATTAGCAGCATCCACAACAGCTTGTGATGCATTGATCTTTGCTATTTCCTGTAAAACAAGAGTACATGTAAGGGTTAGAGAATAAACGCGAGTGCTTTATGGGATTTAGAGCTCCGAGCAGCAGATAGAAGGCCACGAGGCGCGTAGCGCCGAGTGGCCCTTCTATCAATGCGAGGCGCTCTAAATTCCATAAAGCACGAGTACATGTTTATTCTCTAACCGTTTTAGAATATAGTCATACTCACGAGAGTATTCTTTGGCTGCATGTCTGTTTCGATTCTTTCCCAAAGGAATACTGATTTCAAATGCACATACGCTTATGCAAAGCTGTTCAGTTGTGTGTGACTTCAGTGGAGTGAAGATGAATATCCGAAGCTTGAGGCTTTTTTAAAAATACGAAGCTTACAACGCTAGAATTTACCGGTAATTGTTGTGGAAATGAAGAGCAGAAATCTCAAAGTTTCTTCAAACCAGTAGAACGGACGGAATTGAAAAATGAGAGAAATAATGGACACCGAAGAAAACTCAAGCACGATGTAGACATTTAATATATTGAAAGATTGGGCTACCTATATCGCAATAATCATACGGAGAACTTGGATGACTGCATGATGAATATCCATACATCTACATTTCTTGTAGAACATGGAGAAACTCGTTTGTGATTTCATTTTGAAGAGTAAGTGACTCGCTACGTTTCTTTAGTGTTTAGTATAGTTATGAGCTGTATTTCTGTATCCGCAGTATTCATGTATAGATCTAGCTGCTTAACGAATCCAAATAACTGTGATTTATTGGATTATGATATAATAATATTAGAATAGTATTTGAAGATTAAATTAAGATTGTATTATAATATTTCTTGTATATAGTTTAGTACACGTTATTCATGTAGAGTGCAAATATTATATCCGTGAAATAAGCGCTAACATTTAGTATCAATTAACATTTTACAAGTAGACAACAATGATAAACTCGGCATTTGGTGCTATTTATTAGTACTATTTAGTTAACGATTTCACGGATATAATATTTGCGCTCTAGTATTCTCTAAGTTAGTCATTAGTATTCCCTATATAGAGAATACTAATAAGGCTTTGAAACAAAAGAAAACAAAGCTTTATTAGCATTCTCTATATGGTCAGTTCTTCGTTACAGACGTTACACTTCAGACAATATTTTGTAGTTTATTTAAGTACAGTTTGATGGCCAAAGGGAGTTTTGATTTTTCTTTTGTCTAGATTTGTTAGGTAGGGGGAGTGAAGTTGTATAAGTTAATATATTATGTCAAGTCTCCCAAGTTGCTTATATACAGAGAATTTAAATAGCGTTACAGACGTTACAGTAAAATCACCCATACTTTCAGGTTATTGTATTTTAACACAAATTTCTGTGAATTTAAAAACCTTTAAAACCATAATTGGTGATGGAGCTCTTGCTATATGTTTGAAGTTTATTATAAACAGTAAACTTTCCAGAATTATTCTATTTACTCTAAGCAATGAAGAAAAGTTTGGTGTTACAGACGTTACAGCTTTTGTTACAGACGTTACACTGTACGAAATATAGATCTTTTATGCAATGAAACTTAAAGGTAAAATAATATGAACACTAGAAAATGTATGTTTTATATTGTTGTTCAACTTGTCAACCCATTTCTAATGAATGCTTAAGCTTATTGAATAGGTTAATTTTCCACCTTATAATTGAAGGGGTGCCCATGAAAACTGCGTATGTGACTATTTTCATGTTTTTCAAAATGTTATGCAATTGCTTCAAAAATACACCTGCTGGCTTATTGATACCTATATAAATATGATTTGGTCATTTTTAGATCGATTACACTAGAAAAAGAGCTTGTTTTGCAGTTTGCCATTTTTCATAGAAATCAAAAATGCGCGTTTTTGACGTCATGACAATGTGCGACATTTGACTTTGATTTTCTTCCAAAATACATTATTGTGAAACAAAACGCCACTTGCTCGGCAAACTTCCATCTCTCTTCTTGGTATATTCGGGGATTTTCAATTCGACTATTTCGGGATCCCTGTTGTTTTCCAACGCACGACCGAACTGCATTCTGGGATATCATGAACATTTTTGTCAACGACATTCCGTACCTCCATGTTTTAGAGAGATTTTATAATTTATAATAAAGTCTTTTATCACCCGGGCCTACAGGCAAACTAATGCACCGGTTGCATTCTTTACTAGTCGAAAGTCGCCAAAACTGCCTTAGTAGGTCCTCGAATTCACCACAGAACGACCAGAGATATTAAACAACTCTCACTCGGCTGAATCGGCCATTTTGAAAATCTGACACCGTGTTTGCAGATTCAGTTTCATCGTGAAATTGCACCTCGCCCCTGATTTCTTCCAGGAGAATGGCCTCTACCACCAGTCAAGCTTAATGATGCTGTTCTGGGGGCTTCTGTGGTGAAAACATGGCAATAAAAGACTTTAAATTGTGGCAAAGTGGCCCAGTTCTGCGAAGCACTTCCAGAACCGATAGCCACGCCACGAGACAACTTAACCGCCTGATAGTTTGAGCCCGCGAGCTGTCAAGATTTCCATGGCAACAAAATTCGCTAAAAACTTCTAAAATCTCTGGAAGTGAAAGGTTGAAATCATTCACATCTGAAGGTTTGTTATTGTTGAACAACACGCACAGATCACTGACGCGTAAAAGTTTCTTAATTTGCATATTTTCACCAACTAATCCTGATAAATTCAATCAGAAATTAAATATAAGGCTACTGTAGTGCCCAAAATTCGAGTGTAATCGATCTAAAAACACCAAATCATGTGTATATAAGTATTTAGAAGCCAGTAGGTGTATTTTTGAAGCAATTGCATAACATTTTGAAAATAATCAAAATAGTCACATACGCAGTTTTCATGGGCACCCCTTCGATTATTTAATATAAAGACACTGACAAGTGGCGATATTCAAACTATAATTTGAAGATCATACAATGTATATCCTCTCAAGCTTCGTTTGTGGTAAAAACCCTCCCATGGTGGTTTAAAAAGTGCTCTGTTGATGAAATTACCATTAGGTACCAAGGTTAGGTGACTTTATGAAAACAGTGAAGAAAGCATGTACTTTTTACTATGTAACATATATCTGTGTAACGGGCCTGTGTAACGTCTGTAACACACAATGTGTAACGTCTGTAACACCAAATATGTAACGTCTGTAACATGATTTCAGTAACTTTTTAAAGAGCTATACCTAATCTCTTGTCATATTTTTGTTTCCTATAACTTTTCAAAAGAGAACCAGAGAAACCACAATCAGAAGACTTGGTCTTGGCTTGCAATACAAAAATAATCATGTTTTTGTAGTCTGGCTATGTAACGTCTGTAACGAAATTCGTACCCCCCAAAATAATTGTTAATGCTTGAGGAGTCTTCCCAAGATTATGTATTTTGAAAGACCATCACAAATGTTTACCAATCTTACATACAACTCCTAGCTGTAGGTTTTATTTGTTTTTATAAAAGAAAATTCAAATTGCACTAATTAAGGGCAAATTATAGCCAAAAAATATCCATATGTTCTCACTGTGTTGATGTCCCCCCTGAATGTCAGTGCAAGAAAATGTTATAAAATTCATAAACATTGAACACTAAAGACTATGATTTGAAACAAATTCATTCAGTTTTACAAGTTCTGAGAAATGCATTTTTTCCATCTCTCATGTGGAATTGCCCATATAGAGAATACTAATGAATCCATTGATAAAGCTCCTTTATGAGATATAGAGCGCACAAATGCTGGGCGCTGATTGGTCGAGTGAGTATGACTATATTCTAAACAGTATATACAATATTATATATACAAACGATTGAATACAGTACATATGTATTTAGTTAAGGCAACACTTTCTCCCCAGTCTATGCATGATGTGATCACACATGTACATGCAGGCCTTCAGTGTTATATATAGTCTGTAGTACATGTATATAATGTAATTAGAGCATCCAATCGATGGAAATCGATCATTGGAACATCAATCAATCAATTAAAAAAATATACAAAATAATTAGTTTACCAGTCTGATATCGGTTGTTATTCATCAATCGAAGGTCACAAATTAAAAACATCTGTCAGTGATTGATGCCGATGCATGGACAATAGATGGCCAATCAATAACATATATATACATGTACATGTAAATTACATCAGACTCTCAAATGGGCCTGCTGGGGTGTTTCACATAGCGCCTGTCATGTACGTACATGTATCAAATATGTGATGCAGCCTGTAGATATTGTACGTACCACCTGAAACCCTAAAAGTATGTCTGATCCACAACTAGTCAAGTTAGCCCTTGGTGTGGCAGTGCAAATTTAAGGTACCACAAATGTCCTTTATAGATAATGTTTGTATCGGTGAAAATACATGACGAGAAATACACTGTAAAAGGGGTGATGGAGGAAATGGCATAAAAGTGATCTGGAAGGCTGTGGGCAGCTTAGGCATTTACACTTACAGTGCGAGTTAGTAATTGTTCCACTCTGGATGATTGGTATAAATTTATATATAATAAAGCTAGAATTGGCTTTGGCTACAAATTTATGATGAGAATCGATTTCATCAATCGATGTTATTTCTAATCTATTGATATTATTGATTTCCGATATCAATCAAAGATCAATCGATTATTGTTATCGATTTCATTGATTGGAACTCTGTATTGTACAGATCGATTGCACGCCAGAGACTAGCCTCCTCCGCAGGCAACTCTATCGGATTGGGCTTCCTGTGGTAAACTGTTTGAGAAAACCTGGGGATAGGAGAGGGAAGGACTTCTTCTCACTCACCACAGGAATCCCAATTCCGATCAGTATTCGGAAGAGCTGTCTAGAGATGTCTGCGGAGGAGGTTATAGCCAGAGACAATTTAACCATTTTGAGTGTCGCATAGAACGCTTTAAAAATAGTTTTATTCCCTTTTTAATCAATATTTATAAGTAAGTCTTACTACATGTCATTGCTGATGCAGCGAGCGAGCCTGAAGCGAGCGAGCAAGGAAGCAATTTTAATTCATTCATCTAGGGAGAAATTTTTTTCGATTTTTACCCGGCATGCAGTTTCCAATAACCATCATGCAATTCTCAATAACCACAATGCTTTTCGCGCCAACTCCTACATATGCTAGCCTGTGAGCTGAACACATTCGGCTTCGTTGGAAGTTGAGGGAAGTTGAAGTGAGTTGTTTTCCTATTCAAGCTTTCGCGTTTCTGATCGGTAAATGTCGTGCCCAAGATCTGTGGCCCTAATTAATTTGTACATACATGTATGTATGTTTCTTTAGCCGGTATATCCTGACTTGTAAGCCCATCACATACCATATCTTGTGCTTTTCGTGGGAATTGTGTAGTTGAGGCCGGATCGTATTTGAGATTGCTGACCATGTGTCAGTTTCAAGTGTGAATTCGCATTGAAATCTCAATTATAAGTAATACATTAGTTATTCATAAGCTATCCAGTTTTTCACATACAATTCAAAACAAAGCAAAAGGTAGACTCGCCTAATAATTTGCATACTTGTCACTTACATAAAACAAAGCATTTCATAACAACTGCAGTATCTCCCTAGCTCTCACCAACTCTTATCCACAACTACTAACAATGCATTCACCGTCAGCATTCACTGATGTTAGGTAGCCTAGAATAGACCTATACTCTGTACTTGTAAAAGATTCAATTTATATAAGATTATCTGCAAGGTATTATTCATGGTCGAGTGTCTATATAGTTGACTACAACTATTATGATCAGGACTGACCGATATACTGTATAAATATCACATTATATAGTGATAAACTTATGCATACCTCTTTTCTCTTTAGCTTCTTTTCTTTCCCTTTAGCTGATTTTCTCTGAGGAAATATTAAAGAACACTCGATCAATTACACGATGGGCTACATAAGTTATATATTACCTCACGTGCGTTCCAACATCACCTCGTTCATATCCACAATAAATGCACTAAAATCACAGAAAACAAGATAGAAAAGAGACGAGTTTTACTACTTACACCCATAACTAGTTCGATCTTATCGTACGGTAGGTAAAATCACAAATTTTCTCTGAAACATTCGAAAACACATTCAATCAACACAAGATTCGCGCGTAAAACATAAGTTTAGCAGGCCGCAATGCATTACTGATATGGTGTTCTGTGGGGGAGAGGGGTTGGGGACAAAGCAGATTTGATATTCCCAGGAAAAATTGCAAATGTGTCACCGGAATAACCCTACCAAGCCGAACCGGGGACAGGAAAGGATGTTTGAAGCATTGTAGGCCTTTTCAGTTCGTTTCGTTTCGTTTCATTTCGTTTCATTTCATTTCGTTTCATTTCAGTTCATTTTGTTTCATTTCATTTCATTTCATTTCGTTTCGTTTAATTTCGTTTAATTTAATTTAATTTCACTTCATTTCATTTCGTTTCATTTCGTTTCGTTTCATTTCGTTTCATTTCATTCTTTACTGCTCATGCGGAACACCCGGTCAGCCCTGGGTTCTAGTATTCAAAATGGCGGACGAGGAGGTTGACATGATGTCAGGTATTCCTGTGATAGATTTTAGTGTTTTCAGTATTAAACACATCACAAGACCGTCATCTAACAACGAAGAAGTCCAGATACTAGCCAAGAAGATATATCACGCTTTCAGCACGATCGGGTTTGTGTATTTGAAAAATCATGGCATTTCCGAATATGAGGTAAGAACGTTCGTGGAATTGTAGTAGAATTGCTTATTGTGCAGTTTTTGAATTATCTGTTCTGTCTTTAATTTAGATCTGTTAAAAAGAATCTCAGAACATCGATTTTATTATGAGTTAGGGGGGCAATGAGATGTCATAATAATACTAATGTTTGTTTGTTGGTACTCTTTCATACACAAGTAGAATCCAATAGTTATTCATTTTTATTGAGCAATAATTTACAAAAGTTGACATTACTTTTATATTTATAGTAGTTGATTGAGATATTCTTTAACATAAGGCTAATACAGATATCATTATAAATATAATCACGTAACTTTGATTAAGCCTTATATAAAATATATAACATAAGATCAGAAGAACATTTGTCAGAGACTGATCTCTCGTACAGATCAGCGAACAATGTACGTGATGAACTATAATACAGTATACAGTATGTGGTTCTAACTGTGAACAGTTCTAATTGTGAACACTTTTCAGTAAAAGTGCCATTTTTATATCGTGTTTTTGCGATGTGCATCTAATTGTAGACACGCATATGCTCACGCACCCAAGGGGGGTACTCAGGGTTATCAGTGACGGTGAGGTGCGAAGACCTTTTTGGGGTTTGAAATTCGCGGCTTGGGACTTTTTTGGGGTTATCAATTTTCTGGTGGCCTTTTTTTGATATAAAGATTTTGTCAAGGACTTTTTGGGGGGTTGATAAAAATGATATCCTACCATTCTCGATTTTATGTGGAGAAAAATTGGCCTTTTTGGGGGTTACGACTTTTTTGGGGTTAAAAAGTTTGGCCCATTCGCACCTTCCCATCACTGATACCCCTGAGTACCCCCCCCCCCCCCCCCCCCCCCCCCCCCCCCCCCCCCCCCCCCCCCCCCCCCCCCTGGGCTCACGCATAACTTGGCACTTCATAACATATGTAGTTCTTGAGATATAGAGTAAAATTGCCACTAATGTACCTGCACTGGTACAATAGCAAATATTGAGAAGGAAATATGGTATAAGAAGTCTGCGTTTGTGATACAAATCAATGAACATGCGAACACGTCAGCAATTTAGCGTTGCCGTCTGAATTCACTTCGTTTTAACATTTTTCTATCATTCGTATCGAAATAACACGAACATAAATATTGTTTTAAGACAACTTGGAACTTGTACATCTGTTCACAATTAGAACTACCAACGGACATGATATAATAAAGTATATTTAGAAAAGTTCAATAATAAATACAACGAAACTTAATCACATGTTAGCTGAAGTGTAGAGCTAATTTATAGCAAAGGTTCAGGATAATCGTACCATATGTTGACGAGAAATATCATTAAGTGCAAAAAGTGTTCACAATTAGAACCACATACTGTATGCAGTAAGCTTTAATATATAAATATATACACTATATTTAATACTACAGTACGTACATGTGTATACAGTAATTATAAAATGAATGTGACACTGAGTACAATACAATACAATAACTTTTATTTAAACACGATATTATTTAAAGCTAAAGCTTGTGGGGTCGTGTGGAACAGAAATTTAAAAAATAAAAAAATAAAAAAAATATAATAATAATAATAATACATTCATTATAGTAGATATAGTAGATTCACATTCACATTCATTTTATATCTACTGAAACTCTCAGTGGAAAATGCATTTTATACAGTAATGCGACAGTAGTAAAAACTTTTTACTCAAAATTCATTATCCTCATTATCAAGTCAAAATGAGAAGTAAATAGTTCTGGGTTACAATCAATCCCTGAAAGGTGCAGCTGCTAGTCATGTTGGTGGTACAAACTATAGAGAAGCTAATGAGGAATGCTTTGTTATCAGACACCAACATGGCCGCTACAACGTCACATGCAATTCAGACATTTAGTAAAAAAAAAATATATGTGGGACAAACAAATATGTGAAGAACCATGAGTAAAATACTAAAATCTAAGAGCGATGGAAACTACAAATTATACTAAAGGCTGAAATGAGATGAAAAATGTAATGTTCATTTTTAACTCGTGGATTACATGTACATGTATGTATGTAATCCACAAGTTATAGGGATTATATGGGACAATTTTCGGATCACTCAGTCAGCTGGAAACTTTCATTACGTTGCCGCTGAAGTGCATTGCAGGTTCACAACTACGAGGAAGGGAGTGGTAATCCGGCCATGAGTTGGCCAACAGATGCCTTTGATAGCCTTTAGTATTTGTATTTTAATGACACCAAAATAATAATTTGACTCAAACACATACATTTTTGTAGATTTTCATGATGCAATGCAAACAGTCCATGAGACTGTCCATGTTAAATATAGTACTAGTATTGTAATTAAAACTCTAAAATTATTATCATTGCAGTTGTTATTATTAGTACAGATAACTCTAAAAATGATGTTTCGTCTTTGACCTCAAATGTCAAAGTGGCTCAGATACATCGCAGGCTCAGATATACGAGAACTTGCCAAATGAGATGGCTGAGTGATAACGAAGTGCTTTGTTGTAAATGTGCATGCGAGAGCGCATAATCAAAGGCTCAGATATAGGAAAAGTGCCAGGTGATTGAACAAAGTTCTTGCACGTATTCGATGACCCAGGTCGATGACTAGGAGATTTTTAAATCACTTTTTAAAATTGCACTTAATTAACTGACACAAGTCTGATTGAAATCTAAATGAAGTCAAATGTCTTCTATGCTTTGTACCGCTGTTATTTTGTGGTGTGGTGGTACTTCACGCTAGTAGAGCATCTAGTTATCTCTAAGACAATTTTTCAAAACGTTGGCTGCTCTAATGCAATATTGCAGTTGGCATTTAGATGATGTCCAGGGGTTTCATTAATTTTTAAAGTAGCTGTACAAATTGCTAAAAGTAGCCGTATACACAATGATTTTATTTAGATCTGTATGATCATGCACTGACAAAAGTAGCTGCCGGAAGAAAGGTAAATAACCGCCGGAGCCCCGGCGGTAACCGGCTTCTATTGAAACCCCTGGATGTCACATATGGAAACCAAGAATAAACTGAAACTGACAGTCATCTTTGGTCTTGATACATTGTACTTGTACACACACTATAATAAATACTTTATTTTCAAAGAGGGGGAAATCCATTCAGTAGATAATACAAAATATCAAACTGTTCTCAATGGGCACTAAACAAAATATAACAAAGAAAACTAAACTCACAATATAATCTAAAAGCGACACAAGAGAACATTGTATGAAACGTGAGTCCTCAGTCATTGGGAAGGTTTGATGTTTGATGAATGTTTGATGCTCATGTCTCATGCAGGCTTCAGTGGATAGTGGATAGCACCATTGATAATAATTATCCATGCTCATGTCTCATGAAGGCTTCAGTGGATAGTGGATAGCACCATTGATAATAATTATCCATGCTCATGTCTCATGAAGGCTTCAGTGGATAGCACCATTGATAATAATTATCCATGCTCATGTTTCATGAAGGCTTCAGTGGATAGTGGATAGCACCATTGGTAATAATTATCCATGCTCATGTTTCATGAAGGCTTCAGTGGATAGTGGATAGCACCATTGGTAATAATTATCCATGCTCATGTCTCATGAAGGCTTCAGTGGATAGTGGATAGCACCATTGGTAATAATTATCCATGCTCATGTCTCATGAAGGCTTCAGTGGATAGTGGATAGCACCATTGGTAATAATTATCCATGCTCATGTCTCATGAAGGCTTCAGTGGATAGTGGATAGCACCATTGGTAATAATTATCCATGCTCATGTCTCATGAAGGCTTCAGTGGATAGTGGATACACCATTGGTAATAATTATCCATGCTCATGTCTCATGAAGGCTTCAGTGGATAGTGGATAGCACCATTGGTAATAATTATCCATGCTCATGTCTCATGAAGGCTTCAGTGGATAGTGGATAGCACCATTGATAATAATTATCCATGCTCATGTCTCATGAAGGCTTCAGTGGATAGTGGATAGCACCTTTGGTAATAATTATCCATTATTGATAATCTAATTATCAGATTCCCACTTCTTATACTCACTTAAATGTACTTACATTGTACTTGCCTTGCATCCTCTTATTTTTAAAAGGGAACTCTAAACATGTCCCATAATTGATAAATGTATTATTCTTGATCCAGGCTCTGAGACATTGTATACTAATGTAGCTGTTGAATTGCAGATTGACAGTGTGTTTGACATCATGGACCAGTTTTTTAACCTAGAAAGTACAACCAAACAACAGTATTCTAAGTGGGACGATGTGCTGCAAAATGGCTGGGACACACTTGAAAAAGAACGGTAAGAAATACGGCAGCGATAATATTAACTAAAGTTGCCCATTTACAAATCAGCAGAAGACTTTAATTCCATATAGTATTACATGCACATATTACTTACAGTGTATATTGGGATAAAGTCAAGTATGCACACACATACATGTATGTGCAGTATCCATCTACATTTATTACATAAAGTACAATGTATACAAGTCATGTGGTAATAATAAATAAAATAAAAATATTAAAATTGATAAATCTAAATGCATGGTAACTTATGTTTATAATATGTAATACTATGTCCACTTTATCCACCCAACCTTAGGCATCGAAACTCTTCCATTTACAGCAACAATCCAGATCGTCCAGCTGACCTCAAGGAGTCTTTTGACATTGGACATCTTTATGAAGACTCATTTGTAAGTTCATTCTGTTTTTGCTACAGTGTATGCTACATTGTACATGTACAGTACTATGTAATTGCAGTGATGAGTACATGTAGTTTTCCCTCCACGTTATCACAATTTGTTGAGACATTGCTATCATTCATGTTATATGTATGTAACTACTGTACATATGTATCGTATTTCTTTTGTTTAGAAATGGCCGGATGATGACACACCAGACTTCAAACCAACAATCCGAACATTTTATGAACATGTCACAATTTTCGGTCTGAGGATATTGTCAGCTATTGGCCTTGGCTTGGGCTTAGTAAGTAATACATAGAGTCATTTTCATATGAGTGGGAAACCTACGGCACAGAGTTACGGTCACGGTACGGAATCGAACACATTGTATTCAACCAATCACAGCGTGCGAAATCAATTCTCAACCAATCAGAATGCTTGGATACTGCACGATCATGATGCGATACGGTCACGGTACGGCGCAAACTGTACTGTAACTACTTCCCACTCATATGAAAACAACTCTATTATAACGCCGCCACCCAATGGTCAACCAGCCATACATACTGTATATAGATGCAGCCAGATGTCAGCAATTTTGTAAGCCCTATTTCTGTCAGCCATTTGTGTAACTCGTTTTAGTGCATGGTTGAGGGCTTGTAGTTTGGCAACCGCAAATGACAATAATATTTAAAGCAATTTGGTCATCTAACCACTTTGTTATAGTTCATCATACATGGAGATTTACAAAGGTTCTTAGGGTCAAAGCCAGTTTGTATAATGGTTCAAGTAAATGTAGTGAGACAAAGATTATTTGGCCCAAGATATGGGATCGGCTGTGAAATAAGCCATTTTGCAAGGGTTGGCTAAATTTGACAAATCAAAGCTACATTTGTACATGTACATACGACATGTATTAGCCGACCCATCCCACTCGTAAATACAAAATGTTCCCCAACAAATACATATGTATACATGTAATGAATTTATATTGAATATTATTTATACATATAAATGAATAAAGAAGAAATAACCCACGTTACAACACACTTCAACCACTACAGAAAAATCACACTCAACCCTCAGATAATCATAGAGTGTCCAGTAGCTCAGTGGTAGAACAACCATCTAGAAAATCGGCAGGTCATGGGTTCGTTTCCCACCTGGGGCTCAGATTTTTCTGCAGTGGTTGAAGTGTGTTGTAACATGGGTTATTTCTTCTTTATATTGAATATTATAATGTTAAAAATGATGAACTTTAACTAGATTGTTTACATAGATCTGGTTGTACAAATGAGCTTTTTTATTTCAAATTCTTGCCATATTTACATTGTTGTTCAATACTAATAATGTAATACTTATTATGTCTATGTCAGTGGTCTGCTTACTGTGCGATCATTCTAATTTCTTTCTCAAAGGATGCAGACACTTTCACACCAAGTTACCAAGAGATGGGTACAAAGAAGGGGAACACTCAACTAAGGCTAAACTACTACCCCAGAGTAACTGGAGACATTACAATTAAACAAGATCAGATACGCTGTGGTGAACACACAGACTATGGCGGGGTGTCGATCTTGTTTCAGGATGACTGTGGGGGCTTAGAGGTTAGTTGCAATTCGTCTATGATTATACTAGTTTTACAGTTTTCACGCGTATGAAATGAAAATGTGTTGACGTTTCGGCTGCACTGGTGGAAGCCTTCATATGCGTGAAAACCGTAAAACTAGTATAATCATGTCTAACTCATACGAAAGCCTTAAAAATACCAATTTGTCTATGGTTGACTGCGTACAGCCTGGTGCAGAGACAAATAGGAAGGGAAGAGAAGGGGGAGGGGAAGGGGACCCAGGCTATGCAGGCTATGGTTGATGTGATGTCTAATCTTTACTGTCCCTTCCAGATTCAGAATGTTCAAGGTGAATATGTTCGTATTGCTCCAATGAAAGGTGCTGCCATAGTTAACATTGCTGATCTAATGCAGAGATGGACTGGTGACAAACTCAAATCAACTGTAAGTTATCAGATGGTGACGACGAGCTGAACTACCACCCCCACGATCGGTTGTCTTGAATCCCTGGGGGGGGGGGGGGGGGTGGGAGTTCTCTCAGGGAGGCTCCGCCCTGAAGTCCAAACCCTTACCACTTTGATAAACCATTTTTGACAGAAATGGCAACCCTTTCATATACCTTCCATAGAAAATGGTCCCACTTTCACATGTTTCAAAGGTGCAATTCAGCTGATGAAAATTCCTCACGATACAGGAAATGACATCTATTGACATAAAACAATAATATTTATTGCAAGGTAGCAAAATCCAAGGAATTAATAGTCCACTTTTCAATAGAATACTCTCTGCTTGCCCACCTCTTTTTCTTCCTTCCTCCCTCTCTTCATTCACCCAGTAACCCATTTGATGAATTGTTTTGTTTTTCAGTATCATCGAGTTGTACTCCCTGAAAGCATACAAGAAAAGTCCCGCTGTTCGGCAGTGTTTTTCTTCAATCCTGATCGCGAAGCCATTGTAACGTGTCTCGATGGCCAAAACAAGTACCAACCAGTGAAATCCAGTGACTATATTACAGCACGCTTACAAGCTGGATACAATGACAATAAAGAATAAATAGGCTAGAATAGAATAAAGTCATTTTTGTATGAGTGGGAAACCTATTCAACCAATCACAGCATGCAAAATCATTGCTGAACCAATCAGAATAAATAGTGTACTGAGGACGTAAACAAACCTCTGGTGGTGAGCAGTGTCTGCCTCTATTGAAAACAGTTTTTTACAGTTTTGTAAATACTGATAGAGCTACCCTGTGTAAATAAAGGCATCTATCTATCTATCTATCTCGAGTCCCCAAGAGGGCCACAAGTTTATCAGTCTGAGACTGTTTAGTGTCACCCTCTGAAAATAAAGTCTAAAGTAAAGACACGGCACGGTCACTGCACGATACGAACTGTATTTATATTCTACTTCCCACTCGTACGAAAACGATTATATTTATAATTAGCCCAATACAATGCATGGTCACAGAGTTGTCTATGGGCAAAATATTTAAGTAATAGAGTGCAAACACTAAAACCATGGAACAGTACAAACTAGTTAGTGCAAAATAGGAACTGTAATTCCATTGTTTTCTTTTCTTTTGATTTGATTATTAGTCAATAACTATTAGATTTTGTTTCACGGGTTAAGTGCCATCGCTCTATTTAGTGCAAAATAGCACCAATAAAAAGCACTGTTTCACGGTTTTATAGTGTTTGCACTCAGACTATAATAATATATCAAAGACAAGAAAGAGGTCTTCCTCCGATTTCAAAACAACGTGAAGTAGCCTCGTTTTCTAAACTGACTTCGAGGTGTTTTGAAATCGGAAGAACTCTTTCTAGTGTTGGAGATAGTTCAGTGAGAGATACAGCTATTTCAAAAAAGGTTGGTGAAGGTTTTGTTGCATCTTGCATACCAAGCCCGAAATGTATTGTGGATCCTATGTAAATAATGTCAGCATGCACATACAGAAGAAAATATGCCGGCTCCATATTGCGAAAACAAAGTTTGGGAAAATTCCCAGAGTCCATATTGTTGTGACCTTTCGCTGACTCAATTCACATCGCCCATAGTGCATTTCGGGCTTGGTATGCAAGATGCAACAAAACCTTCACCAACCTTTTTTGAAATAGCTGTATCTAATGCATGAATCTAATGCATGGAGTGACATGTACACGTGTACGCATGAGTAAATATTTAATTGTTTATAGAACATTATCCTTATTTTATTTAAGACCAGCTGGAGCCTGTTTCTCGAAAGCCCCGTAAACTTTTCGGGCCCGAAAAAACATCCCAGAAATCTGAGACACTTAGGGACTTGTCAGAAATTAGCAGGGGGGAGGGGGTTTGGGGGGTTGGAAAATGGGGGAGGGTCATAAATTTTTGAGCCCCTGAAAAGGGAGGGTCATGAAAAAATAGGCAGTGAAAAAGGGAGTATTTTGGTATTTTAGGCCAAGCCCAAGGGGAGGATCAGGAAATTTCATTCCCATCACTTGGGGAGGGTCACAACATTTTCAATGCTCAATTTAAAATTTCCACCTCCCCCCTGTTAATTTCTGACAAGTCCTTTACTCTACAAAGCTGTTCTTTTGACATGTTTTTAATATGAACAAACTTTCCTTTCATGCAATGTTTCAAGTCTGTCAACTACTTTGTTTTGAAGATGTAGATTTTTGAAGAAACCCTTTTCGGGCCCGATAAGCTTTCGAGAAATGGGCCCCTGCAGGACCCGGTTGTACTTAAGGTGGATAGCGCTATCCAATGGTCCAGTGGATAAGCTGATGCTGTTATCTAATAAAGTAATTCACCACTATCCACCTCTCGTACAACCAGGGCCAGTATTTTAACACCCATGACACGAGCACAGTTATGACACGGTGGCTTTTCACTTCTGTAAAGAATTTCAGAAAGAAAAACAAAATGACACATAATAATAATAACAATAATAAAAAAACCTTTTAGGGAACAGTGATCACACTAATCATTGCTAATGTTAAAAAGGTTTGTCTTGATTTTACAGTTTATAATAAACTACACACAAAACGATGTATTACTATTTATAAGACTATAAACATGGATATATTAATTGGTTGGTACGTGGTGGAGGTAGTGGTGGAAGTAGGTAGTGGTGGAGGTAGGTAGTGGTGGAGGTATAGTTAGTGGTGTGGAGGTATAGTTAGTGGTGGAAGTAGGTAGTGGTGGAGGTATAGTTAGTGGTGGAGGTATAGTTAGTGGTGGAGGTATAGTTAGTGGTGGAGGTATAGTTAGTGGTGGAGGTATAGTTAGTGGTGTGGAGGTATAGTTAGTGGTGGAGGTATAGTTAGTGGTGGAGGTATAGTTAGTGGTGGAAGTAGGTAGTGGTGGAGGTAGGTAGTGGTGGAGGTATAGTTAGTGGTGGAGGTATAGTTAGTGGTGGAGGTATAGTTAGTGGTGGAGGTAGTGGTAGTAGTTAGTGGTGGAGGTAGTGGTGGAAGTAGGTAGTGGTGGAGGTAGGTAGTGGTGGAGGTATAGTTAGTGGTGTGGAGGTATAGTTAGTGGTGGAAGTAGGTAGTGGTGGAGGTATAGTTAGTGGTGGAGGTATAGTTAGTGGTGGAGGTATAGTTAGTGGTGGAGGTATAGTTAGTGGTGGAGGTAGTGGTAGTAGTTAGTGGTGGAGGTAGTGGTGGTGGTATTGGTGAAGGTAGTGGTGGAGGTAGTTATTGGTGGAGGCAGTGGTGGTGGTAGTGGTGGAGGTAGTTATTGGTGGAGGTAGTTATTGGTGGAGGTAGTTATTGGTGGAGGTAGTTATCGGTGGAGGTAGTTATTGGTGGAGGTAGTTATTGGTGGAGGTAGTGGTGGTGGAGGTAGTTATTGGTGGAGGTAGTTATTGGTGGAGGTAGTGGTGGTGGAGGTAGTTATTGGTGGAGGTAGTGGTGGAAGTAGTTAGTGGTGGAGGTAGTTATTGGTGAAAGGTAGTTAGTGGTGGAGGTAGTTAGTGGGGGAGGTAGTGGTGGAGGTAGTTATTGGTGAAAGGTAGTTAGTGGTGGAGGTAGTTAGTGGGGGAGGTAGTGGTGGAGGTAGTTAGTGGTGAAAGGTAGTTAGTGGTGGAGGTAGTTAGTGGTGAAAGGTAGTCAGTGATGGAGGTAGTTATTGGTGAAAGGTAGTCAGTGCTGGAGGTAGTTAGTGGTGGAGGTAGTCAGTGGTGGAGGTAGCTAGTGGTGGAGGTAGTTAGTGGTGGAGGTAGTGATGGAGGTAGTTAGTGGCGAAGGTAGTTAAGTGGTGGAGGTAGTTAGTGGTGGAGGTAGTTAGTGGTGGAGTGTGGTTGAATCTAAAACTCATAAATTCGCTCAAACCAAATGCAGAGCTCTCTACTAACTCAGTGTCGTTTCACTAATTGGCGCACGCAAGTTCTTGTAAGCTACGATTCACTCGCTCTTCTCACGCGTACTGATTTTTAAGATCAGCAAACTGGTTTCTTTCTGGTGCAAACAGCCTATATGATCTGAAAGAGTTTGTCTGAAAGAACATTTCTGGAAAGTTTCGATGGTATAGGATAAAATCTGAAAAAGTTATCGGGGATGACATTTATAGACTTTAGTATGGGATTTTGCCGTCATGCATTGCTAGCCTCGTTTTGATGTTTTTTCAGAATTTGAATCGTTCATAACTTCGCAGAGATATATAATTTCGCCATAAAACTTCTACATTATACTTATATAACCCCGTCCCTCACCCTGGATCCGCCACTGGTACCATTTAATACTAAATATTGATATTTCTATTATTTCCTTAGTGCCATTCAGTACTATTTAGTTACACGGTTTTAGTGTTTGTACTCTATTGCCGAAGCAGAATCACATTATAGTGAGTTGGCTCGCAACAATTGCAAATGTGGAAAATCGCTAAAAACTGCCTAACGGCTGCGGTAAACCATACAATAAACTAACAATACTAGAAATTGACACAAATCACCAGTTTTACGATTGTTTATATCGGTTCTCGATGATTTTTTGCTATTTTGATAATTAGATGCCATTTTAGACTGCGCTTTAGAATATTTATTGTCTTAGTGCTTTATAAAATAAATATATTATTATTATATTAATATGATTATCTTTCACTGTTTACCGACTTTTCTAGACATTGGGTTCCCTGGGATGGAATATTCTATATGTCGTCATGAATTATTCATGAGATTTTGAAGAGATGTGGTACAGAAAACGGCGATGGTAATAATAATAAATGAAGGAATGACGAGAGTAAAGTACAGAAGGGCCGATGATCAGGAACAGAAACCTGACAATAATGAACTAATTTAGTGTGAATAATTCATTTATCATTCTGATGATGACCTCGGTCGAAAACGTTTAATATATTTTGTCGTAAGACTTAATGCCTATATCATACAATATTTAACTCTATGATCAAATTCGTTTAATATTCAACTGCCATAAACGAGGGCAGAGAATAGAGAATTTCTATTGGTTAAGAGAACGTCAGGTCGGTCAAACTCGGCCACAGTCCCCTTGTCCATTACCAAAACACGGTCACTGTCCAAGATCGTTTCAATCCTGTTAAAATAAATAAAATAAATAACATCTGAGCTCAGAGTACAGCAGTTAATTTGCCTTCATCGAAACGAGCCCTAGTGAAGACTGGGTTCGAATCGTGACCGCAAAGCATCTATGGATTGTTTCAATGGACAAAATCAAACATGGCGTCCATGCTCTGAACCGAAAATGATATTCCCATAGATGCTTTGCGGTCACGATTCGAACCCAGTCTTCCACTCGCTTAATTAAAGGCTAATAACCAATGTGTTTTTTTTTCAATCGCACGGTATCCGAATCCTTCAATTTGATTGGTTCGCTGCGCGGGCCGTATTTTCCTATCTCTGCCCTAGGTCCACGGTATCCATTTTGTAAGTGCTTATTCAGTCAATGTTGTCAAGGGAAAAAATATATATTATTTACCGACTTTAGGTCGGTCCGTATAGTGAAAAACTGTGCCCTCGGTCTTGAAAGTGCTGACCTCGAGCCTTCGGCCTCGGTCAGCACTTTCAAGACCTCGGGCACAGTTTTTCACTATACGGACCTCCCAGTCGGTAAATAACCTATATGTATTCTCACCTGTGTGCTATGGTCAATACTGTACTGTTTCTGAATTCATCGCGTATGGTTTGTTGGATAAGCTCGTCTGTTTCCATATCAACGCTGGCAGTTGCTTCATCAATACACAATATCTGGTGAAAGCGAATAACCCATGAATAACCCATATAATATGACCACATGGTACGCATAGTAAAGCATGTCCGAAGGGGTACCCTGTGGTTTTGTCATTTGTATTTGATGGGTACCCTGTGGTTTTTAGTCATTTGTATTTGATGGGTATCCTGTGGTTTTTAGTCATTTGTATTTGATGGGTACCCTGTGGTTTTTAGTCATTTGTATTTGATGGGTATCTTGTAGGTTTTTTATGGGTACCCTGTGTAAGCCATTGTTGTATATATGGCCTCTACCGCAGGTAAGGTCTTCATGTAGCTGCACATAATCTCCTGACTATGTGTCCCTGTCTTGCTCTCTAGTAGAACGATGCAGCTTGTATTCACGTCAACGCGTCAACGTAGTAACGCGTTGACGTGAATACAAGCTGCTTCGTTCTACTAGAAAGGACGCGTTGACCAGTTGACGCGTTGATGTGAATACAAGTTGCTTCGTTCTACTAGAAAGGACGCGTTGACCAGTTGACGCGTTGACGTGAATACAAGTTGCTTCGTTCTACTAGAAAGGACGCGTTGACCAGTTGACGCGTTGACGTGAATACAAGTTGCTTCGTTCTACTAGAAAGGACGCGTTGACCAGTTGACGTGTTGACGTGAATACAAATCGTTCTAGCAACAATACGTGTGTCAAGACATTTCGTGCAGCTACATGAAGACCTTGCCCTACTTCACGGGGGAGCCATCGTTGTATAGAATAGCAATGAAACTTACCTTTGCTCGTGATAACAGAGCTCTAGCAAGACAAATTAACTGACGCTGACCAACTGAGAAATTCCGGCCACGTTCCCCAACGTCAGCGTCCAGACCACCTGAAAGACAATTTCACAATGTCATAGTTGATGTCAGTCGTTTTCGTATGAGTGGGAAACCTACGGTTTGGAGAAAGCCTTTGGTATGGAGTTACGGTCACGGTACGGAATCAAAGACATCTAGTCAACCAATCACAGCGCGCAAAATCATCGCTCAACCAATCAGACTGCTTTCTGAGACACGGCACGGCACGGTCACCATACGGCACGAACCGTACCGTAACCACTTCCCACTCATACGAAAACGACTCCATTTGGCCACTGTCACAAAGGAAACGAGACATTGCTCGTTTTACCAGTTTCTTTATCATTAGAGCTTTCGGGGTTTTTTTTTGGAAAGAAATAGTAACTTGAAAGGACAAAACAAGCTTAATAAAATCACGATTCAGTCAGTGGTAAATTGATGGGGCGGTTGATATTCTTACCCAGGTCTCTCACGGCCGTGTTCATGTGACATCGTTGTAGCATGGTCCACAGATCAGCATCGGAATACTGCAAACAATTGAATACACAGTGCATAAGGATTTATCCAACACATAGCGCTATCCAGAATAGCCTTCCCCGCAGATATTTTTAGGTGTTCTTTCCATCCGTCTAAAGATCTGCGGGGGAGGCTACATCCAGATCCACTCGTTGCTTAGTAACCCTCACCTGTGACCACGGATCCATGTTGGAGCGGACAGATCCACTGAACAGAAACGGGTCTTGCGGAATGATGGCTAAACGAGACCTTTGGAAAGAACGAACAAAGAATCAAGAAAGGTTCCCTATTGGACGTTGTACAGTGTGTTGAATGATTTGCATTATAAAATAACTATGACATAACGCGCGCTTTGATTGGCCAAAGGATGCGTATTCCGCGTGCTTCATGAGAGCACACAGCACGCACGCGCAGATATTCAAACATTTCTGAATTGAACAAAATTGCAAAATTGCCTTAAAATCATAATTGTATTTTCATACAAGAAATAGAAAACTTGTCCGCTGTGCTCTGTGTAGTTATAGAGCACTTGGGGACTTATCAGAACACGAGAGAAGTGTCGAGAAGCGCGTGCGTTTTCTATTTCTTCAATAGACACTGCATCTTTGGTTCATTGCTTACTCACCTGAACGCCTCGAGAGGAAGAGAAGCCACGACAACACCATCAACTATCACAACACCTTCTTGGATCTTAACCATTCGAAACAGCACCAGGAAAAGACTGGACTTGCCAGAACCAGTACGACCTACTATCCCTATCTACAGAACAACACAACACTGTGAAACCAGTACGACCTACTATACCTATCTATACAGAACAACACAACACTGTGAAACCAGTACGACCTACTATACCTATCTACAGAACAACACAACACTGTGAAACCAGTACGACCTACTATACCTATCTACAGAACAACACAACACTGTGAAACCAGTACGACCTACTATACCTATCTACTGAACAACACAACACTGTGAAACCAGTACGACCTACTATACCTATCTACAGAACAACACAACACTGTGAAACCAGTACGACCTACTATACCTATCTACAGAACAACACAACACTGTGAAACCAGTACGACCTACTATCCCTATCTACACTGTAAAAACAAAGGAGTCGTTTTGACCCCTTGAAAGGGGTCGTTTTTGTGACCCCAGGACGACGACCCCTTCAAAAGGGTCATTTTGACCCTTCCCTGAAGCGACTCTTCAAGGGGTTATAATAGCTCTTTTGATAGGGTCATTTCAACCCCTTCAGGAGTCATAAATAACGACTCTCCGAAAGGGTTAAAATGGAACTACTCTTTCAGAAGAGTCAAAATGGCCCTTCAAAGAGTAATTTTGATAGACCCCACGAAGAGTTATTTTGGCCCTTGGAGTCAAAATGACTCTTCTAAGAGTAATTTTCATTGACTCCTCAAAGAGTTATTTTGGTCAAAGGAGTCAAATTAACTCTTCAAAAAGTAATTATAAGTGACTCCATAAAGAGTTGTTTTAGACCTGTTGGGAGTCAAACACTTGACCAATTGAAGAGTATGTTTAGTTGACTCTACAAAGAGTCATTTTGGCATCAAGAGTATGCAAATTTTGGACCATGGAAATCAAAGAAACTGAAGCAGCACCAGACAATTAAAATGTACCTACATGTATGATTTAATACTTCCTTTATTACAGAGTGTTAGGTTCTGAAAATATACAAAATGTGAAGAGCTTGGTGATTTCAATGGTTTTTTTCAACTCTTCGGCTTACATGCAGCCTACTAATCTTTTATATACCTAAATATCAATGTTTAAAATTATGACTCTTTCTTGGTGTTGCAAGGCACACAAACCTGAACCTGCTTGATCTACATTCACATAACTGGCACCAAACCTGTTCTTGCTATCTACATCCACACTGGCTTGTATGGCACCAAACATATCCTCTTTTTAAAGACCTATATTCAAATAGATGACATCTTTTTTTATTGTTAGTTTTTGAGGACACACTATACACTTCTCTCAGTATCTTGACTCTCAATCTGTTATACTAAGTGGGACACCAGGTCACTGGGAAACACCTTCATTACTGTCCCGGGCCGACCTGGGATACCTCTATATGTATATCTCAGTCTGTTTTACCAAGTGGGACACCGGGTCACCTAACATACTGTCCCGGATTGGCCAGGGACAGTGGGACAGTATGTTAGGTGACCCGGTGTCCCACTTGGTATAACAGACTGAGATATACATGTAAGTGTGCTAAGTACAATGTATGTAGAGGTGTCCCGGGTCGGCCCGGCACAGTGGGACAGTATGTTAGGTGTCCCAGTGACCCGGTATCCCACTTGGTATAAGTAGACTGAGATATACATGTACATGTAAGTGTGCTAAGTACAATGCACAATGTATATATAGAGGTGTCCCAGGTCGGCCCAGGACAGTATAGTGAAGGTGTGAAACCAGTGACCTGGTGTCCCACTTGTATATAACAAATTGAGAGTCAAGATACTGAGAGAAGTATATAGTGTGTCCTCAAAAACTTACAATAAAAAAACATGTCATCTATGTGAATATTATTATAGGTCTTTAAAAAGAGGATATGTTTGCTGCCATACAAGCAGGTGTGGATGTAGATAGCAAGAACAGGTTTGGTGCCAGTATGTGAATGTAGATCAAGCAGGTTCAGGTTTGGTGCCTTGCAAACACCAAGTAAGAGCCAAAATTATGTATCTATCTATATGTACATCAAAAGATAACTAATTAATTGTCTCTGATTAAAAAATATGTTACAATTAAATAAATTTTTAATATATAATACATCATAATAGTTTAAATTTTATGGCAATGATCTTGGTGGTTTACTGAAGTGCAAACGAGTTACAGAATCTTCATAGAAATTAGAAAATTTCTTCTAAACATGCATTTCAGTAATTTTTGTACAAAATAAAGTTACAATATTTGCTTTCTCGTGTGGGCAACTGCAATCATTATATGAAGCATCTATCAGTTTTACCATGAGCCCCCTATTATACATAAGAATATGTATAATATGCAGATGTCGATAGCCCCACTTCAACTGATTGACAGCCAACACGAGAAACTACAAATAGTTGAACTAATATCGACTGCGAAATATATCTCATGAGTAAGGACACCAAAATTGAAAGCAAAACTTCATTTTATCCGGTTGACGCATTTCATAAAAGTTCTATAGACAATTGAGTTACAATATTTGCCTTCTCGTGTGGGCAACTGCAATCATTATATGAAGCATCTATCAGTTTTACCATGAGCCCCCTATTATACATAAGAATATGTATAATATGCAGATGTCGATAGCCCCACTTCAACTGATTGACAGCCAACACGAGAAATTACAAATAGTTGAACCAATATCGACTGCGAAATATATCTCATGAGTAAGGACACCAAAATTGAAAGCAAAACTTCATTTTATCCGGTTGACGCATTTCATAAAAGTTCTATAGACAATTGAGTTACAATATTTGCCTTCTCGTGTGGGCAACTGCAATCATTATATGAAGCATATATATCTATCAGTTTTACCATGAGCCCCCTATTATACATAAGAATATGTATAATATGCAGATGTCGATAGCCCCACTTCAACTGATTGACAGCCAACACCAGAAACTACAACACAAATAGTTGAACCAATATCGACTGCGAAATATATCTCATGAGTAAGGACACCAAAATTGAAAGCAAAACTTCATTTTATCCGGTTGACGCATTTCATAAAAGTTCTATAGACAATTGAGTTACAATATTTGCCTTCTCGTGTGGGCAACTGCAATCATTATATGAAGCATCTATCAGTTTTACCATGAGCCCCCTATTATACATAAGAATATGTATAATATGCAGATGTCGATAGCCCCACTTCAACTGATTGACAGCCAACACGAGAAATTACAAATAGTTGAACCAATATCGACTGCGAAATATTATCTCACAAGATACATTACTACATGTATATGGAATACTTTGGAATACTTGTATGACTGATGGTTAAACCTTATAGCTGATTCACTCTTGTATATTGACTATGCACTGATCTAGGCATGCATGACAAAATATTTGCTTCTATTCTAATGACTAAGATATTTTCAAGTCAGTAGTTAATTTTTTCTTCGCCGGATTATCAAATCATCCACGAGTTTGCATGTATTGCTGACTGATACATGGCTGTTCATTATGACTCTTTATTTCAGTTACTGGTATTGTAATCTACAATCTAAATACTGTAGTATATTAAAAGTAATTGTTATTATACTTAACCTATTTCAAACGACGACGACATTAGATTTCCCAGCTTGTAAACTATCCATTGGTAAACAACGAATAATCTGATGCCGGTCAAATGAGTTGGTTTAAGTGATGAGGACTCTTGAGTCTTGTGTCTTGTGACTCTCAAAAGCCAATAACTTCGATACCTGTGAAAGTGTCAGTATGTATGTTCATCAAGAAAGTAATACAATAGAATCAAGAGAGAAACAAATCGACTAAAGTGCAAGAAGCGTTCACGAGTATTTGAACCGATCGAACTCCCGAAGGAATTCAACGCTTCAATCGAAGCGAAACGTTCAATTGCAAACAATTCGAGTCTAGATAAACTAAAAGAAAAAATATAGAAACTTACCTTTTTGAGTATACAATCGTAAGAAAGGCTTGAAACCAAAGATAAACCATGGACGCTAGCAGCATACAACCGTCCGCCATTGTGATGTGTCAAGAAGAACGGTCGATTGACCGCCAAATATTCAAATCGGTCACACACTGCACACGTTGCCACGTGACCGCTAGGGGTAGGGGGTCAGTAGAATAACAGTTTCTTGCGTTGTTATTCAGCCGGTATCCAACTTCAAATAATTTCAGACAATATCCCGGAAGAAACTATTCCCGTCTGTATTATGTATAGGGTTGCGTAACTATAGACATTTACAGGATAATATCGAAAAGAAGTAAATCGTTTGAAAATCATATCGCGATGAAAGGCACACAACTTCGTATTTTTTTGTTTTGACAATTTCAGTAAAGTTTTCACGAACGTCTTGATGTGTGCTGATCAATCATTTCTAGTTAGATAGTTATGTGTTTGTGATTACTCTTCAGAGAGGGTTGTTTTTACTCCCAAAAGTGTAGCCCGACTCCTTTACAAGGATCGTTCCACTCCTCAAAGAGTCTGGTGACTCTTATAAAGAGTTGCATGATCCTTATGAAGGGTTAATTTAACCCCTGTTTGGGTCATAACAACCCCTTTGGGTTAAAACGACTCACTCAAAGGGTCAAAATGACTCTTATGGTAGAAGAGTCAAAACAGCTCCTTGGGGTCAAAACGACTCCTTTGTTTTTACAGTGTACAGAACAACACAACACTGTGAAACCAGTACGACCTACTATACCTATCTACAGAACAACACAACACTGTGAAACCAGTACGACCTACTATACCTATCTACAGAACAACACAACACTGTGAAACCAGTACGACCTACTATACCTATCTACAGAACAACACAACACTGTGAAACCAGTACGACCTACTATATCTATCTACAGAACAACACAACACTGTGAAACCAGTACGACCTACTATACCTATCTATACAGAACAACACAACACTGTGAAACCAGTACGACCTACTATACCTATCTACAGAACAACACAACACTGTGAAACCAGTACGACCTACTATACCTATCTATACAGAACAACACAACACTGTGAAACCAGTACGACCTACTATACCTATCTACAGAACAACACAACACTGTGAAACCAGTACGACCTACTATACCTATCTACAGAACAACACAACACTGTGAAACCAGTACGACCTACTATACCTATCTACAGAACAACACAACACTGTGAAACCAGTACGACCTACTATACCTATCTATACAGAACAACACAACACTGTGAAACCAGTACGACCTACTATACCTATCTACAGAACAACACAACACTGTGACTTTACTCCTGTACTTCATATGTCCATAGCTATGGGACTAGCTATGATGCATGAAGTCATGGCTATCATAACGGCTATGGTTGCCATGGGTACATAAAGTAATGACGCACTTTGGAGTGACAGTTTCCATAGCTACGGTTAAATTATGGCGTACTTATTTGTGATGGTCTCCCTTAGCTACAGTTGAGTAATGGTGTGATTGTTTCCATAGCCGACTATTATTATGCAATCGCGTGCTTTTAAAATTGTCATGGTTTCCATGGCTACGTACCTTTTCTCCCGCTTTAACTTGAAAAGAAACATTACGTAGAGCTGGAAGTAGACCGCGTCTAGTAGGAAATATATATATATGGGTTTCCTGTGGCAATCGAGAGAGAGGAGATTGGAACTGAATCAAAATCAGTTTTCATCAAAATCTCGTTCCAAGTTCCTTGCCGTCGGTTCATTGCCCCAAAGGTAACCTGCTGAACAGGCGTTCTTAGCGGGGAAGCTGAGGGCCGGGGTTTCAGCAGGCTAAAGCCGGGCTAACTTGAATGTGTTGTTCACACACAATGACTGAGATGATTATTATGTGCTCATTGACCTACCTGTAAACTAAAACAACATCGTGAAAGGTGATTTGCCCAATACTTGGCCAGAAAGGTGAAATCTATCGGTAACATATAAAGAAACTTTTAAATAGTTGGCAACAACAGACATTGAGACAGACAGACATATTAACAGACCTACGGACAAACAGACAGACCATCGGACAGACAGATAGACAAACCATCGGACAGACAGATAGACAGACCATCGGACAGACAGATAGACAGACCATCGGACAGATAGATCGACAGACCATCGGACAGACAGATAGACAGACCATCGGACAGACAGATAGACAGACCATCGGACAGACAGATAGACAGACCATCGGACAGACAGATAGACAGACCATCGGACAGACAGATAGACAGACCATCGGACAGACAGATCGACAGACCTACGGACAGACCATCGGACGGACAGATCGACAGACCATCGGACGGAAGAACAGACAAACATATAGACAGATCATCGGACAGACGGAAAGACAGATAGACCATCGGACAGACGCACAGACCATCAAACTGAGAGACTATAAACAGACGTGCAGACAGAGAATCAAACAGAAGAACAAACGGACGGACGAACAGAATATCGGAAACCGTGTCACGCACTCACTCTTTTCATCAATAATTCGTTTTAATGGTATTGATGAAAACTGCGTACAAATTCGAGGCGCGAAATACATAATAGTAGGTCAAGGAACATTCGATGGGTTTACCTTGGTATTTCCTGATTGTTCTGATGGTATGTCCTCGATATACTGAACAGCACGCTCGACGCTGACCATTTGTTTCTCGGTCTCAGTGAATGACGTCACCATGCCTGAGAGACGGTCCGTCACGGACAACGCATAAGAGATTGCCAGCCCAACCAAACCTGTAAATAGCAGCAAAGACACTTGATTTCCTAGAATATCTTACTTGGTTCAACCTCTCATAAGCGACTACCTCTGTTGTCAGGCAAGGTGGTCGATAACTGGAGGTGGTCGCTCATTTACAGTTCTATTCTGTTCCATAACTTCCACGTTTTGCACAGGGAACAACTCAACAACACAAGACTCTCAGCAAAAGTAAAATTGTTCTCGTACGCGTAACGGGAAATAGGCCGCAACACTGTCCAACTAAGACCCTACAAGAACGGGTGGCAGTGAAGAATACTAATTTGATGAGTTTGTATTTTAGTGAGATTTCTATTTATCATATGACCCGTATTTCCCCGTGCGCGCGCTCTTAATAAAACCTTCGGAGAAAGTCACGTGATTGGGCAGATACGGATTTTTGGAGCTGGGTGCCGTTGCACAAAGCGCGCGTAACTTACGAGTAGTTGTAAACTCGTACGTAAACCCTTCGTAGCAAATTTGACCCGTTTCACGAAGCAAACGTAATTTACAAGTGGTTGTAAACAAGCATCAAAACTGTACGTAACTTACACAAGCTCAGAGGTGCAATAAAGGTACTCGTAACTTACCAATTCTGTCTCTTCAGTGTTTTTCTTTGTGATTTGAGGGAAAGATGGCGGCTTTTTTCAGTGTAGTTTCATTTCAAAACAAGAGCAATAAGGCGAGAAAGAGTTTTTAGAGACAGGACAAATGTTCTTGAGGACAAATGTTCTTGACACGTTAGATAATTTCTCCATAATAGAGCGATATCGTCTTTCAAGAGAAATGATACAGTCAACTCTCTCGTATAAAGCGGACACCCTCGGGAATTGAAAAAAGTGTCCGTTAGTAGAGCTGTCCGCTTATGAGAACTATTCCCGTAAGCGAACACCAAAGAAAAATAGGCTGGATGTCCGCTTACGGGAGAGTTAATTAATTACGTTTTAATCGGTAGAGAAAAATAGCAACTGAACCGTACACCTTGCTTCCCCGCGAACAAATGGAGATTTGACAAAACCGATCCCCACTGTTCTGTTGCTCTGTAAAAGGTCATATTTTTGTTGATTTATTGCAAATTAAAGACAAATTCCATTGCCGAAAGTCCATTATTATATGATGTGTCCGCTTACGAGAGAGCGTAAACAAAAGAAAAATCCAATTTTCATTTTCAAAAGTGTCCGCGTCCGCTTACGAGAGAGTGTCCGCTTACGGGAATGTGTAAATACAGAGTTTGACTGGGAGGTAAAACGGGGATTTGAAAAGGTGTCCGTAAGTAGAGCTGTCCGCTTACGAGAGTGTCCGTTAGCGGAGAGTCGACTGTATTTCGCTTGATCGATGAGGTGAAAGACAAGTTAGAACCGCCAACGAAGCGATCCCATGCAGTACCTACCCAACTTCAAGTTCTTGTTGCGTTGACAATACCCTATAATAAAAGGCCTATTTGCATACTGTGTGCTTTTATGCGTAGTCTATGCGACTAGTGTTTATAAGCTAAGTTTGATTTTTTTATATAAGCTTAATTAAAATTATATTAAAATACAAACACAATCCTACTTGTGTTCTATCTCCGAACGAATACAAATCATTTTCAAACTATTTTACACTGATGGCACATGTAACAATTATTGCAGGAATGGGGCATCTCGTTTATTGCTATATCAGTAAGGTTTACATATAGTGCGAAGAACGTAACAATAAATTTTTCGATGAAAGATGGCTTCGAGTGGCATCAACTAACTGAACTATTCATTATATACTCCTTTAATATTCCCTAAGGTAGCAGTGTGACACTGATCAACTAACTGAACTATTCATTATATACTCCTTTAATATTCCCTAAGGTAGCAGTGTGACACTGATCAACTAACTGAACTATTCATTATATACTCCTTTAATATTCCCTAAGGTAGCAGTGTGACACTGATCAACTAACTGAACTATTCATTATATACTCCTTTAATATTCCCTAAGGTAGCAGTGTGACACTGATCAACTAACTGAACTATTCATTATATACTCCTTTAATATTCCCTAAGGTAGCAGTGTGACACTGATCAACTAACTGAACTATTCATTATATACTCCTTTAATATTCCCTAAGGTAGCAGTGTGACACTGATCAACTAACTGAACTATTCATTATATACTCCTTTAATATTCCCTAAGGTAGCAGTGTGACACTGATCAACTAACTGAACTATTCATTATATACTCCTTTAATATTCCCTAAGGTAGCAGTGTGACACTGATCAACTAACTGAACTATTCATTATATACTCCTTTAATATTCCCTAAGGTAGCAGTGTGACACTGATCAACTAACTGAACTATTCATTATATACTCCTTTAATATTCCCTAAGGTAGCAGTGTGACACTGATCAACTAACTGAACTATTCATTATATACTCCTTTAATATTCCCTAAGGTAGCAGTGTGACACTGATCAACTAACTGAACTATTCATTATATACTCCTTTAATATTCCCTAAGGTAGCAGTGTGACACTGATCAACTAACTGAACTATTCATTATATACTCCTTTAATATTCCCTAAGGTAGCAGTGTGACACTGATCAACTAACTGAACTATTCATTATATACTCCTTTAATATTCCCTAAGGTAGCAGTGTGACACTGATCAACTAACTGAACTATTCATTATATACTCCTTTAATATTCCCTAAGGTAGCAGTGTGACACTGATCAACTAACTGAACTATTCATTATATACTCCTTTAATATTCCCTAAGGTAGCAGTGTGACACTGATCAACTAACTGAACTATTCATTATATACTCCTTTAATATTCCCTAAGGTAGCAGTGTGACACTGATCAACTAACTGAACTATTCATTATATACTCCTTTAATATTCCCTAAGGTAGCAGTGTGACACTGATCAACTAACTGAACTATTCATTATATACTCCTTTAATATTCCCTAAGGTAGCAGTGTGACACTGATCAACTAACTGAACTATTCATTATATACTCCTTTAATATTCCCTAAGGTAGCAGTGTGACACTGATCAACTAACTGAACTATTCATTATATACTCCTTTAATATTCCCTAAGGTAGCAGTGTGACACTGATCAACTAACTGAACTATTCATTATATACTCCTTTAATATTCCCTAAGGTAGCAGTGTGACACTGATCAACTAACTGAACTATTCATTATATACTCCTTTAATATTCCCTAAGGTAGCAGTGTGACACTGATCAACTAACTGAACTGAATTATATACATTATATACTCCTTTAATATTCCCTAAGGTAGCAGGTAGTGACACTGATCAACTAACTGAACTATTCATTATATACTCCTTTAATATTCCCTAAGGTAGCAGTGTGACACTGATCAACTAACTGAACTATTCATTATATAACTGACTCCTTTATATATTCCCTAAGGTAGCAGTGTGACACTGATCAACTAACTGAACTATTCATTATATACTCCTTTAATATTCCCTAAGGTAGCAGTGTGACACTGATCAACTAACTGAACTATTCATTATATACTCCTTTAATATTCCCTAAGGTAGCAGTGTGACACTGATCAACTAACTGAACTATTCATTATATACTCCTTTAATATTCCCTAAGGTAGCAGTGTGACACTGATCAACTAACTGAACTATTCATTATATACTCCTTTAATATTCCCTAAGGTAGCAGTGTGACACTGATCAACTAACTGAACTATTCATTATATACTCCTTTAATATTCCCTAAGGTAGCAGTGTGACACTGATCAACTAACTGAACTATTCATTATATACTCCTTTAATATTCCCTAAGGTAGCAGTGTGACACTGATCAACTAACTGAACTATTCATTATATACTCCTTTAATATTCCCTAAGGTAGCAGTGTGACACTGATCAACTAACTGAACTATTCATTATATACTCCTTTAATATTCCCTAAGGTAGCAGTGTGACACTGATCAACTAACTGAACTATTCATTATATACTCCTTTAATATTCCCTAAGGTAGCAGTGTGACACTGATCAACTAACTGAACTATTCATTATATACTCCTTTAATATTCCCTAAGGTAGCAGTGTGACACTGATCAACTAACTGAACTATTCATTATATACTCCTTTAATATTCCCTAAGGTAGCAGTGTGACACTGATCAACTAACTGAACTATTCATTATATACTCCTTTAATATTCCCTAAGGTAGCAGTGTGACACTGATCAACTAACTGAACTATTCATTATATACTCCTTTAATATTCCCTAAGGTAGCAGTGTGACACTGATCAACTAACTGAACTATTCATTATATACTCCTTTAATATTCCCTAAGGTAGCAGTGTGACACTGATCAACTAACTGAACTATTCATTATATACTCCTTTAATATTCCCTAAGGTAGCAGTGTGACACTGATCAACTAACTGAACTATTCATTATATACTCCTTTAATATTCCCTAAGGTAGCAGTGTGACACTGATCAACTAACTGAACTATTCATTATATACTCCTTTAATATTCCCTAAGGTAGCAGTGTGACACTGATCAACTAACTGAACTATTCATTATATACTCCTTTAATATTCCCTAAGGTAGCAGTGTGACACTGATCAACTAACTGAACTATTCATTATATACTCCTTTAATATTCCCTAAGGTAGCAGTGTGACACTGATCAACTAACTGAACTATTCATTATATACTCCTTTAATATTCCCTAAGGTAGCAGTGTGACAGATCAACTGACATTATATACTCCTTTAATATTCCCTAAGGTAGCAGTGTGACACTGATCAACTAACTGAACTATTCATTATATACTCCTTTAATATTCCCTAAGGTAGCAGTGTGACACTGATCAACTAACTGAACTATTCATTATATACTCCTTTAATATTCCCTAAGGTAGCAGTGTGACACTGATCAACTAACTGAACTATTCATTATATACTCCTTTAATATTCCCTAAGGTAGCAGTGTGACAGTGTGACACTGTGATCAACTAACTGAACTATTCATTATATACTCCTTTAATATTCCCTAAGGTAGCAGTGTGACACTGATCAACTAACTGAACTATTCATTATATACTCCTTTAATATTCCCTAAGGTAGCAGTGTGACACTGATCAACTAACTGAACTATTCATTATATACTCCTTTAATATTCCCTAAGGTAGCAGTGTGACACTGATCAACTAACTGAACTATTCATTATATACTCCTTTAATATTCCCTAAGGTAGCAGTGTGACACTGATCAACTAACTGAACTATTCATTATATACTCCTTTAATATTCCCTAAGGTAGCAGTGTGACACTGATCAACTAACTGAACTATTCATTATATACTCCTTTAATATTCCCTAAGGTAGCAGTGTGACACTGATCAACTAACTGAACTATTCATTATATACTCCTTTAATATTCCCTAAGGTAGCAGTGTGACACTGATCAACTAACTGAACTATTCATTATATACTCCTTTAATATTCCCTAAGGTAGCAGTGTGACACTGATCAACTAACTGAACTATTCATTATATACTCCTTTAATATTCCCTAAGGTAGCAGTGTGACACTGATCAACTAACTGAACTATTCATTATATACTCCTTTAATATTCCCTAGCAGTGTGACACTGATCAACTAACTGAACTATTCATTATATACTCCTTTAATATTCCCTAAGGTAGCAGTGTGACACTGATCAACTAACTGAACTATTCATTATATACTCCTTTAATATTCCCTAAGGTAGCAGTGTGACACTGATCAACTAACTGAACTATTCATTATATACTCCTTTAATATTCCCTAAGGTAGCAGTGTGACACTGATCAACTAACTGAACTATTCATTATATACTCCTTTAATATTCCCTAAGGTAGCAGTGTGACACTGATCAACTAACTGAACTATTCATTATATACTCCTTTAATATTCCCTAAGGTAGCAGTGTGACACTGATCAACTAACTGAACTATTCATTATATACTCCTTTAATATTCCCTAAGGTAGCAGTGTGACACTGATCAACTAACTGAACTATTCATTATATACTCCTTTAATATTCCCTAAGGTAGCAGTGTGACACTGATCAACTAACTGAACTATTCATTATATACTCCTTTAATATTCCCTAAGGTAGCAGTGTGACACTGATCAACTAACTGAACTATTCATTATATACTCCTTTAATATTCCCTAAGGTAGCAGTGTGACACTGATCAACTAACTGAACTATTCATTATATACTCCTTTAATATTCCCTAAGGTAGCAGTGTGACACTGATCAACTAACTGAACTATTCATTATATACTCCTTTAATATTCCCTAAGGTAGCAGTGTGACACTGATCAACTAACTGAACTATTCATTATATACTCCTTTAATATTCCCTAAGGTAGCAGTGTGACACTGATCAACTAACTGAACTATTCATTATATACTCCTTTAATATTCCCTAAGGTAGCAGTGTGACACTGATCAACTAACTGAACTATTCATTATATACTCCTTTAATATTCCCTAAGGTAGCAGTGTGACACTGATCAACTAACTGAACTATTCATTATATACTCCTTTAATATTCCCTAAGGTAGCAGTGTGACACTGATCAACTAACTGAACTATTCATTATATACTCCTTTAATATTCCCTAAGGTAGCAGTGTGACACTGATCAACTAACTGAACTATTCATTATATACTCCTTTAATATTCCCTAAGGTAGCAGTGTGACACTGATCAACTAACTGAACTATTCATTATATACTCCTTTAATATTCCCTAAGGTAGCAGTGTGACACTGATCAACTAACTGAACTATTCATTATATACTCCTTTAATATTCCCTAAGGTAGCAGTGTGACACTGATCAACTAACTGAACTATTCATTATATACTCCTTTAATATTCCCTAAGGTAGCAGTGTGACACTGATCAACTAACTGAACTATTCATTATATACTCCTTTAATATTCCCTAAGGTAGCAGTGTGACACTGATCAACTAACTGAACTATTCATTATATACTCCTTTAATATTCCCTAAGGTAGCAGTGTGACACTGATCAACTAACTGAACTATTCATTATATACTCCTTTAATATTCCCTAAGGTAGCAGTGTGACACTGATCAACTAACTGAACTATTCATTATATACTCCTTTAATATTCCCTAAGGTAGCAGTGTGACACTGATCAACTAACTGAACTATTCATTATATACTCCTTTAATATTCCCTAAGGTAGCAGTGTGACACTGATCAACTAACTGAACTATTCATTATATACTCCTTTAATATTCCCTAAGGTAGCAGTGTGACACTGATCAACTAACTGAACTATTCATTATATACTCCTTTAATATTCCCTAAGGTAGCAGTGTGACACTGATCAACTAACTGAACTATTCATTATATACTCCTTTAATATTCCCTAAGGTAGCAGTGTGACACTGATCAACTAACTGAACTATTCATTATATACTCCTTTAATATTCCCTAAGGTAGCAGTGTGACACTGATCAACTAACTGAACTATTCATTATATACTCCTTTAATATTCCCTAAGGTAGCAGTGTGACACTGATCAACTAACTGAACTATTCATTATATACTCCTTTAATATTCCCTAAGGTAGCAGTGTGACACTGATCAACTAACTGAACTATTCATTATATACTCCTTTAATATTCCCTAAGGTAGCAGTGTGACACTGATCAACTAACTGAACTATTCATTATATACTCCTTTAATATTCCCTAAGGTAGCAGTGTGACACTGATCAACTAACTGAACTATTCATTATATACTCCTTTAATATTCCCTAAGGTAGCAGTGTGACACTGATCAACTAACTGAACTATTCATTATATACTCCTTTAATATTCCCTAAGGTAGCAGTGTGACACTGATCAACTAACTGAACTATTCATTATATACTCCTTTAATATTCCCTAAGGTAGCAGTGTGACACTGATCAACTAACTGAACTATTCATTATATACTCCTTTAATATTCCCTAAGGTAGCAGTGTGACACTGATCAACTAACTGAACTATTCATTATATACCTCCTTTAATATTCCCTAAGGTAGCAGTGTGTGACACTGATCAACTAACTGAACTATTCATTATATACTCCTTTAATATTCCCTAAGGTAGCAGTGTGACACTGATCAACTAACTGAACTATTCATTATATACTCCTTTAATATTCCCTAAGGTAGCAGTGTGACACTGATCAACTAACTGAACTATTCATTATATACTCCTTTAATATTCCCTAAGGTAGCAGTGTGACACTGATCAACTAACTGAACTATTCATTATATACTCCTTTAATATTCCCTAAGGTAGCAGTGTGACACTGATCAACTAACTGAACTATTCATTATATACTCCTTTAATATTCCCTAAGGTAGCAGTGTGACACTGATCAACTAACTGAACTATTCATTATATACTCCTTTAATATTCCCTAAGGTAGCAGTGTGACACTGATCAACTAACTGAACTATTCATTATATACTCCTTTAATATTCCCTAAGGTAGCAGTGTGACACTGATCAACTAACTGAACTATTCATTATATACTCCTTTAATATTCCCTAAGGTAGCAGTGTGACACTGATCAACTAACTGAACTATTCATTATATACTCCTTTAATATTCCCTAAGGTAGCAGTGTGACACTGATCAACTAACTGAACTATTCATTATATACTCCTTTAATATTCCCTAAGGTAGCAGTGTGACACTGATCAACTAACTGAACTATTCATTATATACTCCTTTAATATTCCCTAAGGTAGCAGTGTGACACTGATCAACTAACTGAACTATTCATTATATACTCCTTTATATTCCCTAAGGTAGCAGTGTGACACTGATCAACTAACTGAACTATTCATTATATACTCCTTTAATATTCCCTAAGGTAGCAGTGTGACACTGATCAACTAACTGAACTATTCATTATATACTCCTTTAATATTCCCTAAGGTAGCAGTGTGACACTGATCAACTAACTGAACTATTCATTATATACTCCTTTAATATTCCCTAAGGTAGCAGTGTGACACTGATCAACTAACTGAACTATTCATTATATACTCCTTTAATATTCCCTAAGGTAGCAGTGTGACACTGATCAACTAACTGAACTATTCATTATATACTCCTTTAATATTCCCTAAGGTAGCAGTGTGACACTGATCAACTAACTGAACTATTCATTATATACTCCTTTAATATTCCCTAAGGTAGCAGTGTGACACTGATCAACTAACTGAACTATTCATTATATACTCCTTTAATATTCCCTAAGGTAGCAGTGTGACACTGATCAACTAACTGAACTATTCATTATATATACTCCTTTAATATTCCCTAAGGTAGCAGTGTGACACTGATCAACTAACTGAACTATTCATTATATACTCCTTTAATATTCCCTAAGGTAGCAGTGTGACACTGATCAACTAACTGAACTATTCATTATATACTCCTTTAATATTCCCTAAGGTAGCAGTGTGACACTGATCAACTAACTGAACTATTCATTATATACTCCTTTAATATTCCCTAAGGTAGCAGTGTGACACTGATCAACTAACTGAACTATTCATTATATACTCCTTTAATATTCCCTAAGGTAGCAGTGTGACACTGATCAACTAACTGAACTATTCATTATATACTCCTTTAATATTCCCTAAGGTAGCAGTGTGACACTGATCAACTAACTGAACTATTCATTATATACTCCTTTAATATTCCCTAAGGTAGCAGTGTGACACTGATCAACTAACTGAACTATTCATTATATACTCCTTTAATATTCCCTAAGGTAGCAGTGTGACACTGATCAACTAACTGAACTATTCATTATATACTCCTTTAATATTCCCTAAGGTAGCAGTGTGACACTGATCAACTAACTGAACTATTCATTATATACTCCTTTAATATTCCCTAAGGTAGCAGTGTGACACTGATCAACTAACTGAACTATTCATTATATACTCCTTTAATATTCCCTAAGGTAGCAGTGTGACACTGATCAACTAACTGAACTATTCATTATATACTCCTTTAATATTCCCTAAGGTAGCAGTGTGACACTGATCAACTAACTGAACTATTCATTATATACTCCTTTAATATTCCCTAAGGTAGCAGTGTGACACTGATCAACTAACTGAACTATTCATTATATACTCCTTTAATATTCCCTAAGGTAGCAGTGTGACACTGATCAACTAACTGAACTATTCATTATATACTCCTTTAATATTCCCTAAGGTAGCAGTGTGACACTGATCAACTAACTGAACTATTCATTATATACTCCTTTAATATTCCCTAAGGTAGCAGTGTGACACTGATCAACTAACTGAACTATTCATTATATACTCCTTTAATATTCCCTAAGGTAGCAGTGTGACACTGATCAACTAACTGAACTATTCATTATATACTCCTTTAATATTCCCTAAGGTAGCAGTGTGACACTGATCAACTAACTGAACTATTCATTATATACTCCTTTAATATTCCCTAAGGTAGCAGTGTGACACTGATCAACTAACTGAACTATTCATTATATACTCCTTTAATATTCCCTAAGGTAGCAGTGTGACACTGATCAACTAACTGAACTATTCATTATATACTCCTTTAATATTCCCTAAGGTAGCAGTGTGACACTGATCAACTAACTGAACTATTCATTATATACTCCTTTAATATTCCCTAAGGTAGCAGTGTGACACTGATCAACTAACTGAACTATTCATTATATACTCCTTTAATATTCCCTAAGGTAGCAGTGTGACACTGATCAACTAACTGAACTATTCATTATATACTCCTTTAATATTCCCTAAGGTAGCAGTGTGACACTGATCAACTAACTGAACTATTCATTATATACTCCTTTAATATTCCCTAAGGTAGCAGTGTGACACTGATCAACTAACTGAACTATTCATTATATACTCCTTTAATATTCCCTAAGGTAGCAGTGTGACACTGATCAACTAACTGAACTATTCATTATATACTCCTTTAATATTCCCTAAGGTAGCAGTGTGACACTGATCAACTAACTGAACTATTCATTATATACTCCTTTAATATTCCCTAAGGTAGCAGTGTGACACTGATCAACTAACTGAACTATTCATTATATACTCCTTTAATATTCCCTAAGGTAGCAGTGTGACACTGATCAACTAACTGAACTATTCATTATATACTCCTTTAATATTCCCTAAGGTAGCAGTGTGACACTGATCAACTAACTGAACTATTCATTATATACTCCTTTAATATTCCCTAAGGTAGCAGTGTGACACTGATCAACTAACTGAACTATTCATTATATCTCCTTTAATATTCCCTAAGGTAGCAGTGTGACACTGATCAACTAACTGAACTTTATTATATACTCCTTTAATATTCCCTAAGGTAGCAGTGTGACACTGATCAACTAACTGAACTATTCATGATATACTCCTTTAATATCATAAGGTAGCAGTGTGACACTGATCAACTCCTTTCATTATATACTCCTTTATATTCCCTAAGGTAGCAGTGTGACACTGATCAACTAACTGAACTATTCATTATATACTCCTTTAATATTCCCTAAGGTAGCAGTGTGACACTGATCAACTAACTGAACTATTCATTATATACTCCTTTAATATTCCCTAAGGTAGCAGTGTGACACTGATCAACTAACTGAACTATTCATTATATACTCCTTTAATATTCCCTAAGGTAGCAGTGTGACACTGATCAACTAACTGAACTATTCATTATATACTCCTTTAATATTCCCTAAGGTAGCAGTGTGACACTGATCAATACTAATATTCTGAAGTGTGACTATCAACTATGAACTATATACTCCTTTAATATTCCCTAAGGTAGCAGTGTGACACTGATCAACTAACTGAACTATTCATTATATACTCCTTTAATATTCCCTAAGGTAGCAGTGTGACACTGATCAACTAACTGAACTATTCATTATATACTCCTTTAATATTCCCTAAGGTAGCAGTGTGACACTGATCAACTAACTGAACTATTCATTATATACTCCTTTAATATTCCCTAAGGTAGCAGTGTGACACTGATCAACTAACTGAACTATTCATTATATACTCCTTTAATATTCCCTAAGGTAGCAGTGTGACACTGATCAACTAACTGAACTATTCATTATATACTCCTTTAATATTCCCTAAGGTAGCAGTGTGACACTGATCAACTAACTGAACTATTCATTATATACTCCTTTAATATTCCCTAAGGTAGCAGTGTGACACTGATCAACTAACTGAACTATTCATTATATACTCCTTTAATATTCCCTAAGGTAGCAGTGTGACACTGATCAACTAACTGAACTATTCATTATATACTCCTTTAATATTCCCTATAGCAGTGTGACACTGATCAACTAACTGAACTATTCATTATATACTCCTTTAATATTCCCTAAGCAGTGTGACACTGATCAACTAACTGAACTATTCATTATATACTCCTTTAATATTCCCTAAGGTAGCAGTGTGACACTGATCAACTAACTGAACTATTCATTATATACTCCTTTAATATTCCCTAAGGTAGCAGTGTGACACTGATCAACTAACTGAACTATTCATTATATACTCCTTTAATATTCCCTAAGGTAGCAGTGTGACACTGATCAACTAACTGAACTATTCATTATATACTCCTTTAATATTCCCTAAGGTAGCAGTGTGACACTGATCAACTAACTGAACTATTCATTATATACTCCTTTAATATTCCCTAAGGTAGCAGTGTGACACTGATCAACTAACTGAACTATTCATTATATACTCCTTTAATATTCCCTAAGGTAGCAGTGTGACACTGATCAACTAACTGAACTATTCATTATATACTCCTTTAATATTCCCTAAGGTAGCAGTGTGACACTGATCAACTAACTGAACTATTCATTATATACTCCTTTAATATTCCCTAAGGTAGCAGTGTGACACTGATCAACTAACTGAACTATTCATTATATACTACTCCTTTAATATTCCCTAAGGTAGCAGTGTGACACTGATCAACTAACTGAACTATTCATTATACTCCTTTAATATTCCCTAAGGTAGCAGTGTGACACTGATCAACTAACTGAACTATTCATTATATACTCCTTTAATATTCCCTAAGGTAGCAGTGTGACACTGATCAACTAACTGAACTATTCATTATATACTCCTTTAATATTCCCTAAGGTAGCAGTGTGACACTGATCAACTAACTGAACTATTCATTATATACTCCTTTAATATTCCCTAAGGTAGCAGTGTGACACTGATCAACTAACTGAACTATTCATTATATACTCCTTTAATATTCCCTAAGGTAGCAGTGTGACACTGATCAACTAACTGAACTATTCATTATATACTCCTTTAATATTCCCTAAGGTAGCAGTGTGACACTGATCAACTAACTGAACTATTCATTATATACTCCTTTAATATTCCCTAAGGTAGCAGTGTGACACTGATCAACTAACTGAACTATTCATTATATACTCCTTTAAATATTCCCTAAGGTAGCAGTGTGACACTGATCAACTAACTGAACTATTCATTATATACTCCTTTAATATTCCCTAAGGTAGCAGTGTGACACTGATCAACTAACTGAACTATTCATTATATACTCCTTTAATATTCCCTAAGGTAGCAGTGTGACACTGATCAACTAACTGAACTATTCATTATATACTCCTTTAATATTCCCTAAGGTAGCAGTGTGACACTGATCAACTAACTGAACTATTCATTATATACTCCTTTAATATTCCCTAAGGTAGCAGTGTGACACTGATCAACTAACTGAACTATTCATTATATACTCCTTTAATATTCCCTAAGGTAGCAGTGTGACACTGATCAACTAACTGAAACTATTCATTATATACTCCTTTAATATTCCCTAAGGTAGCAGTGTGACACTGATCAACTAACTGAACTATTCATTATATACTCCTTTAATATTCCCTAAGGTAGCAGTGTGACACTGATCAACTAACTGAACTATTCATTATATACTCCTTTAATATTCCCTAAGGTAGCAGTGTGACACTGATCAACTAACTGAACTATTCATTATATACTCCTTTAATATTCCCTAAGGTAGCAGTGTGACACTGATCAACTAACTGAACTATTCATTATATACTCCTTTAATATTCCCTAAGGTAGCAGTGTGACACTGATCAACTAACTGAACTATTCATTATATACTCCTTTAATATTCCCTAAGGTAGCAGTGTGACACTGATCAACTAACTGAACTATTCATTATATACTCCTTTAATATTCCCTAAGGTAGCAGTGTGACACTGATCAACTAACTGATCAACTAACTGAACTATTCATTATATACTCCTTTAATATTCCCTAAGGTAGCAGTGTGACACTGATCAACTAACTGAACTATTCATTATATACTCCTTTAATATTCCCTAAGGTAGCAGTGTGACACTGATCAACTAACTGAACTATTCATTATATACTCCTTTAATATTCCCTAAGGTAGCAGTGTGACACTGACAACGCCTTGACACAACATACCGTGCTATTAAATGTGCATTCCAAACCGTTAGAAAATACATTTACTTTTCTGTTATTAACCCCCACAGCTCATCTTTTTTTGCATTTGTAACCGTTGAAGAAAACTTGCTTTGAAGTAGACAAATGTTTGTCTGTGTTTCTTCAACTAAAACTGATACTTCCTTCTCTGAAAAGTTTTGTCGTCGTTTAGCCTTCTTAGCTAGCATTCTCCTGCTTTTGCTCCGCCATTTTCATGACGGCAACAACAACAAAACATGCGGAAAAACTCCAAGTCATGGCAGCGCGCGCGCGCGCGACCGACCTTTTGGCGCGAACTTTTGGCGAACTTTTGGCGGGAAAAAGTTACGAACACGTAAGTTACGGAAAACTTACGTATAGCTTCGTGAAACACCACACACGTAACTTGCGCACGCTCACTTACGTACACGTAAATGTTTACAACTACTCGTAAGTTACGCGCGCTTTGTGCAACGGCACCGTATCCGGCCCCGGCCCCGATTGTTGTCAGGAAATTTTTTATACTTTTTTGCAAAAGTTATTTTTTAAATGTGGACGACTTGAAAAGTGAAAAAAAAAAGTAAAAAACAAAATTGGTTCTTATCAGGAGTAATCGCGCATTTGTGTTCACTTTCCCTTGGCTGTGAATGATTTTAGTACCAAAATGGTCCATATGAAAGGGTCATATGATAAAATGCTTATTGACTGAGTTAGGTCGGGCCGGACGGGAACATATTTGGCTCTCGGTCATTCTGTACGGACCTCGCTGCGCTCGGTCCGTACTTCCATGACCTCGAGCCAAATATTTTCCCGTCCGGCCCTCCCACTCAGTCAATAAGTACATATTCCTACAAATTCCTTTGGGCGCAGCTTCTATGGGTTTCAACCAGATGATCACAAACCTTTGGTGCATGCATACCAAAACACCTCAAAATGGCGCCCGACCTACCTGGATCAACAGTACCGAAATGATGCTCCAAAACAGCAATGAAAGCCACTCCTGTCACCATGGCAACACCAAGGAACTGCAATCGCAGGTTCAACCACTGCGCCGCCGCCATTGCTGTTGACAGAGAAAGGCAACTAAAGTCAAACCGAAGCTAGAAATGCACCCTTTGGATCAAACAAAGAGAACAGTTATGATTCAGCGGAGACTAGGCTGGGTTCCCAATCCGTTAGGGTGTCGAGAAAGGTTTCGAGGGTGGGTGCAGGACTCTAACACGGCTGGAAAGCGAGTATAAGTGTAAGCAGTGTAACAGAGAGGTGTCGGCCTGTGCATCCACCTTATTGAAATGCTTACTCATGTATCAATAGATATAACTATCATATTGAGGTCTCCTCCCAAGAGAAGGGTACTCCAAGACGTATCACTCACACACGCTTCTCACTACGACACACGCACAAGTATGAGAAATTTGTCACCTGAAAATTGACCTGACGCAAGCATGAGAAATATTCTGACCCTTGCGTTTCTGCTTGCTTGTTTTCACAGTGACATTATATATGAGTCGTTTTCGTATGAGTGGGAAACCTACGGTACCGTGACACTCAAATGGCTTTCTTTCTAAACCAATCAAAAAGCGCGCAGATGCATCTTATCTTAGCAAAGCCTTTCAATACGGCACAGCACGGTACCGTAACTTTCCCACTCGTATGAAAACGACTCTAAAGGCCCTTGTGCTTACGTTTATGTTTGCGTCGGGCCCGTTTTCACCCGACACCGAGTTCATTTTCTTGCGCTCATGCTTGCGTCGCTAGAGAAAACCAGGCTTTAGCTAAAGTACAAAAGGGTTATTACCGCAAAAGTTGGCTTTCTGGTTGATTTCAAGTATGTTCATGTTGAAGGCCTGGAAGCGCCGTGTTTCACGTAACGCGCGGATTGTGCTCAGTCCAGTCAAAGTCTCAGAAAAATGAGCATATATCGGTGATAGAGTCACGGACATCAATCTCTTCAGCTCCCTGAAAATAAGGAAACAACAACGATACATTTTAACGTTTGGTAGCGAAAAGCAATATGATACAGCTGTTTAAAAAATGTTGTCGGTCCAAAGGGTTCAGAGCTATGCGTCACGACCGAAAGGATGCATGGGTAATGTTGTGTGTGTCCAGTTTATGCCCGATTGGCTGAATTAGATGCAATCATGTTCTCTTGGGTGGAGATAATGTTGTCAAAATATATGAACTAGGATCAATCTTATCCAACGGATAAAACTGATGCAGTTATCCAATAAATTTTATCCCTTGGATAAGACTTATCCGGTAGATATATAGCGCTATTCACCTTTCGTGCAACCGGGTCTTAAAATAACAAGCTTTTGGAAGAATAAATAAGTGGTCTCCACGTACCTTAGAATATATATATTAGACGTATATTACGTATACGTATATTAGAATAAATAAGTGGTCTCCACGTACCTTGAGGTTCTACGATAGTAGTTCTGAATGTAGTAGTATATTAGAATAAATAAGTGGTCTCCACGTACCTTGAGGTTCTACGATAGTAGTTCTGAATGTAGTAGTATATTAGAATAAATAAGTGGTCTCTACGTACCTTGAGGTTCTACGATAGTAGTTCTGAATGTAGTAGTATATTAGAATAAATAAGTGGTCTCCACGTACCTTGAGGTTCTACGATAGTAGTTCTGAATGTAGTAGTATATTAGAATAAATAAGTGGTCTACACGTACCTTGAGGTTCTACGATAGTAGTTCTGAATGTAGTAGTATATTAGAATAAATAAGTGGTCTACACGTACCTTGAGGTTCTACGATAGTAGTTCTGAATGTAGTAGTATATTAGAATAAATAAGTGGTCTACACGTACCTTGAGGTTCTACGATAGTAGTTCTGAATGTAGTAGTATATTAGAATAAATAAGTGGTCTCCACGTACCTTGAGGTTCTACGGTAGTAGTTCTGAATGTAGTAGTATATTAGAATAAATAAGTGGTCTCCACGTACCTTGAGGTTCTACGATAGTAGTTCTGAATGTAGTAGTATATTAGAATAAATAAGTGGTCTCCACGTACCTTGAGGTTCTACGATAGTAGTTCTGAATGTAGTAGTATATTAGAATAAATAAGTGGTCTACACACGTACCTTGAGGTTCTACGGTAGTAGTTCTGGATGTAGTAGTATATTAGAATAAATAAGTGGTCTACACGTACCTTGAGGTTCTACGATAGTAGTTCTGAATGTAGTAGTATATTAGAATAAATAAGTGGTCTCCACGTACCTTGAGGTTCTACGATAGTAGTTCTGAATGTAGTAGTATATTAGAATAAATAAGTGTCCACGTACCTTGAGGTTCTACGATAGTAGTTCTGAATGTAGTAGTATATTAGAATAAATAAGTGGTCTTCACGTACCTTGAGGTTCTACGATAGTAGTTCTGAATGTAGTAGTATATTAGAATAAATAAGTGTCCACGTACCTTGAGGTTCTACGATATAGTAGTTCTGAATGTAGTAGTATATTAGAATAAATAAGTGGTCTTCACGTACCTTGAGGTTCTACGGTAGTAGTTCTGAATGTAGTAGTATATTAGAATAAATAAGTGGTCTCCACGTACCTTGAGGTTCTACGATAGTAGTTCTGAATGTAGTAGTATATTAGAATAAATAAGTGGTCTACACGTACCTTGAGGTTCTACGATAGTAGTTCTGAATGTAGTAGTATATTAGAATAAATAAGTGGTCTCCACGTACCTTGAGGTTCTACGATAGTAGTTCTGAATGTAGTAGTATATTAGAATAAATAAGTGGTCTCCACGTACCTTGAGGTTCTACGATAGTAGTTCTGAATGTAGTTGTATATTAGAATAAATAAGTGGTCTCCACGTACCTTGAGGTTCTACGATAATAGTTCTGAATGTAGTAGTATATTAGAATATATAAGTGGTCTACACGTACCTTGAGGTTCTACGATAGTAGTTCTGAATGTAGTAGTATATTAGAATAAATAAGTGGTGTCCACGTACCTTGAGGTTCTACGATAGTAGTTCTGAATGTAGTAGTATATTAGAATAAAATAAGTGGTCTCTACGTACCTTGAGGTTCTACGGTAGTAGTTCTGAATGTAGTAGTATATTAGAATAAATAAGTGTCCACGTACCTTGAGGTTCTACGATAGTAGTTCTGGATGTAGTAGTATATTAGAATAAATAAGTGGTCTCCACGTACCTTGAGGTTCTACGATAGTAGTTCTGAATGTAGTAGTATATTAGAATAAATAAGTGGTCTCCACGTACCTTGAGGTTCTACGATAGTAGTTCTGAATGTAGTAGTATATTAGAATAAAGAAGTGGTGTCCACGTACCTTGAGGTTCTACGATAGTAGTTCTGAATGTAGTAGTATATTAGAATATATAAGTGGTCTCCACGTACCTTGAGGTTCTACGGTAGTAGTTCTGAATGTAGTAGTATATTAGAATAAATAAGTGGTCTCCACGTACCTTGAGGTTCTACGATAGTAGTTCTGAATGTAGTAGTATATTAGAATAAATAAGTGGTCTCCACGTACCTTGAGGTTCTACGATAGTAGTTCTGAATGTAGTAGTATATTAGAATAAATAAGTGGTCTCCACGTACCTTGAGGTTCTACGATAGTAGTTCTGAATGTAGTAGTATATTAGAATAAATAAGTGGTCTCCACGTACCTTGAGGTTCTACGATAGTAGTTCTGAATGTAGTAGTATATTAGAATAAATAAGTGGTCTCCACGTACCTTGAGGTTCTACGATAGTAGTTCTGAATGTAGTAGTATATTAGAATAAATAAGTGGTATCTACGTACCTTGAGGTTCTACGATAGTAGTTCTGAATGTAGTAGTATATTAGAATAAATAAGTGGTATCTACGTACCTTGAGGTTCTACGATAGTAGTTCTGAATGTAGTAGTATATTAGAATAAATAAGTGGTCTCCACGTACCTTGAGGTTCTACGATAGTAGTTCTGAATGTAGTAGTAGTATATTAGAATAAATAAGTGGTCTACACGTACCTTGAGGTTCTACGATAGTAGTTCTGAATGTAGTAGTATATTAGAATAAATAAGTGGTCTCCACGTACCTTGAGGTTCTACGATAGTAGTTCTGAATGTAGTAGTATATTAGAATAAATAAGTGGTCTCCACGTACCTTGAGGTTCTACGATAGTAGTTCTGAATGTAGTAGTATATTAGAATAAATAAGTGGTCTCCACGTACCTTGAGGTTCTACGATAGTAGTTCTGAATGTAGTAGTATATTAGAATAAATAAGTGGTCTACACGTACCTTGAGGTTCTACGGTAGTAGTTCTGAATGTAGTAGTATATTAGAATAAATAAGTGGTCTTCACGTACCTTGAGGTTCTACGATAGTAGTTCTGAATGTAGTAGTATATTAGAATAAATAAGTGGTGTCCACGTACCTTGAGGTTCTACGATAGTAGTTCTGAATGTAGTAGTATATTAGAATAAATAAGTGGTCTCCACGTACCTTGAGGTTCTACGATAGTAGTTCTGAATGTAGTAGTATATTAGAATAAATAAGTGGTCTCCACGTACCTTGAGGTTCTACGATAGTAGTTCTGAATGTAGTAGTATATTAGAATAAATAAGTGGTCTCCACGTACCTTGAGGTTCTACGATAGTAGTTCTGAATGTAGTAGTATATTAGAATAAATAAGTGGTATCTACGTACCTTGAGGTTCTACGGTAGTAGTTCTGAATGTAGTAGTATATTAGAATAAATAAGTGGTCTCCACGTACCTTGAGGTTCTACGATAGTAGTTCTGAATGTAGTAGTATATTAGAATAAATAAGTGGTCTCCACGTACCTTGAGGTTCTACGGTAGTAGTTCTGAATGTAGTAGTATATTAGAATAAATAAGTGGTCTACACGTACCTTGAGGTTCTACGGTAGTAGTTCTGAATGTAGTAGTATATTAGAATAAATAAGTGGTCTCCACGTACCTTGAGGTTCTACGATAGTAGTTCTGAATGTAGTAGTATATTAGAATAAATAAGTGGTCTCCACGTACCTTGAGGTTCTACGATAGTAGTTCTGAATGTAGTAGTATATTAGAATAAAGAAGTGGTCTCCACGTACCTTGAGGTTCTACGATAGTAGTTCTGAATGTAGTAGTATATTAGCACCAGTGGTAACAGTAACACAGCGAACCATGGCAGACCGTAGCATGTTATGGCTATCGTCCCTGCTACTCCATACGCTTGAGCTAAGAATATATTGAGAATGAAAGGAAGGCTGTCGTCGATGGAGTACTGAAAAAGAAAAACAGAGAACACTCAATATTAATTTTAAATATACAAATACAGACATCGTGATGTGCGGCGGGATAAAGACGCATTCTCGTACCCAGAGCTCCTCGGTCGTTCCCTCTCCCTGATGAAGGTACACTGCGCATGCGCAAATGTTAGGTTACAGCTGACACATCACTGTGTGCATTGTATGAGCAGCTTCAGAACCACAACAAAAGTACAGAATAAGTATGAAAATTAATGCCCCCCCCCCCCCCCCCCAAAAAAATACAATAATCGGTCAATGGAATTAAGAAGAAAAGAGGAAAGGAAAGGAGCGAAAGAAGAACTGAAAGTATGAATGCATGTAGGGGTGGATACTGTGGTAGTCACATTACCATATCAGAGGAGAATCTGTTAACAATTCGACCAATCTATAACAACACAACAAAAACACTTTTAGGTGTGACACATCGATGTGTAACATCACTTAGGTGCAATCAATTATTGAACGAGCGTGAGGTCATCTATCTATCCAAGAAGGTGGCCGAGCTCATTCTTTTAGTGTGTTTATATAGGCCGAGAGGCAGTCGAGTTCCATACACTCGGCCAATACAGAGCCATCTTGACCTCACGCTTGGTCAATAACGTATTTATACTGATTCAACATGCACCTGCTTCTACAAGACAAAGCTATGAAGAAGCACAACAACAACAGCAACAAGTAGACTTTGAATGCACAGTGCAATCATGCCACAGCGGCAATATTCAGCACAACTTTTTCATCGATTACTCAAACTTCAGACTTTGTTTTTGTTTTTTGTTTGTAACAGCTGATTGTAACTGAAGATTGACTATTCTAACCCTGATGATGGGATATTAGCCCGAAAGCTTGGTTTATCAATAAATTTGGGTTGAGGAAACTCATATAACTACAAAAATGAACGTATTGTCATAGAAACATTTCAATCTCATTAATGCTCAAATAGAACCAGATAAAACACGATACGAAAGGCAATCAAGGGAAATATAAAATATCAACGTACCGGAGTTGCATCAAAGAACGATACAGGAGCTGCCAAGATAGTGGCGAGTAATCGTTGGTGGAGAACCCGAGCAGCTTTGACTCCTCCATAAGCGAAAAGAAAGGCACGAAAAAGGGTAAAAATCTGGAAGAAAAGAAAAATTAAAAACTTATTGTTATCTCCAGCTCAGCCACGCAACGATTACTGCCTCGGTTTTCACTAGGCACGCTGCGTCGAGCCTGTTTGTGACGATAAAAATATGATTCTTATGCTTTTGAATGTGACGGCATTTATCCTCGCATCTCCAGGGAGATCTAAGCCAACATTCGCTCGGGCTTCCTGTGTGGATAAAGATGACTTGTCAATAGTGGGGTGGGGCGGGAATGGACACTGAAGCATCCAGATCTACGTAAACGTGCATGATATTTACCGTATTACTGACAGCAAATCCTGCATAAACTATAAGATAAAAAGTCACCGAATTCTTCACTATGTGGATGCCGTGCGACGTGTAGTTCGTTATGGGTGAAGAATAGCTGATCGCTGAACCGCGTGAAGCGATCGTGATATTGCGATCGTTCCGTGTTTTCGAGTGAGATATCCAGTACGCCAGCCACCAGTCACTCAGATTACGCGATGCTGAAAAGGTAAAAGATAGATTCGTGATAAACTCGTGATAAACTCGATAGACTCGTGATAAACTCGTGATAGACTCGTGATAAACTCGTGATAGACTCGTGATAGACTCGTGATAGACTCGTGATACTTAGACTCGTGATAGACTGGTGATAGACTCGTGATAGACTGGTGATAGACTGGTGATAGACTGGTGATAGACTCGTGATAGACTCGTGATAAACTGGTGATAGACTCGTGATAGACTCGTGATAGACTCGTGATACTTAGACTCGTGATAGACTGGTGATAGACTGGTGATAGACTAGTGATAGACTGGTGATAGACTGGTGATAGACTGGTGATAGACTGGTGATAGACTGGTGATAGACTGGTGATAGACTGGTGATAGACTGGTGATAGACTCGTGATCGACTCGTGATAAACTCGTGATAAACTCATGATATGCTCGTGAGTTTTTTACAAAGAGATGTGAAGACATTGTGTATGGGAGTGTGTAGTAGATGGACAGCAAGGGGAACTTGTAGGGGATACTCAAGGATATAATAGGTGGATGACAGAGGACACATTGTCGATGGCCGTAGTGGTAAGTGAGGACAACGTAATACTCCGGATTCGCTTTGATTCAGACACCGCTCTGCTCCTTGGCAATAGCTGCATCTACGTTCGACTCGAAACAGAGAATAACCTGTGTAAAAATGTTTCTATTGACCAATGTCAACGGCATTTTTTCGCGTTCTCGTCAGTGGTTACGAATAATTTATACCGACTCAAGACTAACCCTGAGTAAATGCGTCTGTTGTCAAGGAGTACAGCGGTATTTACAGGAGTATTCAGTTCTTTGGTATTGAAAATTTGCATAGTCCAATAAACTATGTTATAGATGCCCGAGACCTGAATCCCTAGGGACAAAGGGATGGAAGTAAATACAAAGAAATGAAAGTAGGTGTGGGAAAAAGAAGAAAAGGGAAACATAGGGTTTCTTGATACTTTCCCTGGACGACCAGGACGGAGGTCTGGGTGTGTGCATAATAATAATAATGACTAGGAAGTGGTAAAAAACACAATGTCCCTACCCACCTTGCATCAGCAGAAGAGACAACAGAATACTGATTGCTAGGCAATGTCCAAAAGAAAGCCAGTATGACCCATACACGTGCAACTTGACCGCGCCCTCATCTTTCTCCTCCTCAGACACCAGTCCACCGTCTTCTTCGACGTTCTTTGTTGTGTTCTCTTCAGGCTCAGTCTCAAGGTCAAGGTCAGAGTCATCGTCAACGTCTTTAAAGTCACGTGATATCTGTGACATCAATGTCTCTTTGGAAAGTATCTCTGACGGTAGTCCTTGGTGGATGATTCTACCGTTTTGCATGACGATGACGTGGTCAGCGGCTTTGAGGTACTTGGTGTGATGCGTGCAAAGGATGACGGTCTTCTCACGTAGAAGTCCCAGAATGCAGTGCTGGAATAGGTGAGCCGCCACGTGTGCATCGACTGCGGCCAGCGGATCATCCAGTAAATAGACATCTTTGTCCTGAGCAAATTTTAAGAGAAAAGATAGAGTGATGGCACTTAACCCGTGAAACAGATATTAACCAAGTAGATATTAATAAACTGTAATTCCATTGTTTTCCTTTGTTTTGATTTGACTATTAGTCACTAACTATTAGATTTTGTTTCACGGGTTAAGTGCCATCACTCTAAATATTCGTAAACGATTACTTATGGTATCACTAAAATCCTCGCCAGCCTTCAGTTCATTTAACAATGATTTGGGCTTCCTGTGTGCGATCGTGAAAGAAGAGGACTGTAAATATTGTTTGTTTAAGTCCTCTCTCTTCCTTAAACGTACCACAGGGAACCCAAGAGGCGCTACTACCATACCTGATATACTGCTCTCGCCAATGCAACTCTTGCCTTTTGGCCTCCACTAAGCGTCACGCCATTCTCTCCTACCTCCGTCTCGTCACCAGCAGGCAACATGAGCAAATCCTGGAAGACGAATTAAATATATCTATGTAAGAAGTACATATATCTTCCAGTTGATGTTCCCTCCACTGCACTGTGAATGGACCTCCCCCACCGTTCACTCACACGTACCTCTTCCAAAGCGCAAGCATCAACGACGGCGCTGTATTTGTCCACGTCAAACGGTTGGCCGAATAAGATGTTTTCTTTGACGGTCGCGTGTTGGATCCATGGTTCCTGTTGAAAGGGAAACAGCACCACAAAGTAGACAACGAATATTTGTTAACCCACTCAAAATAAAGATTATTATTAATATTATTATTATAATGACAACACGTATCACAAAGATGATTAGAGTACGGCTTTTGGCTCAGTGTTTATTCCACTGGTCGTGTACTTGTTTGTTGGTCTTAATTTGTCTTTATTTATTGTTTGTTCGTCTGTCTGTCTGTCTGTCTGTCTGTCTGTCTGTCTGTCTGTCTGTCTGTCTGTCTGTCTGTCTGTCTGTCTGTCTGTCTGTCTGTCTGTCTGTCTGTCTGTCTGTCTGTCTGTCTGTTTCTTTGTTAGCTTTAGCAGTAGCTTCTTCTTCTTTTCTTCCTCTTTTTTTTTTTTCTTTAGCTTCTTTTTCCAGTGTTTGTTCGAGTGAGTGAGTGAGATTGTTGGTTTGTAACACTACGTTCTTCCCTCTTACTCATTCATTCGTTCATTCCAATACTAGTAGTTACTGACCTGTGCTGCGAGGCCGAACCCATTATCCAAGCTCGACACGTAGATCTACGAACGAAAAATACAAACTCGATAACCTTGTCCAACACAATCAACCTACTTTAGGAAACAATGGCAATGGCCCACGTTTTCCCATAATCCTTTATGTGCCTTGTAGAAACTTTAAAACAGAGAGTATAATCAAAAAAAACTTTGCAAGAGTGAAGCCCTGGCCCCACTTTCTCAATAACTATATAAATACTGGGCGCAAAAGAAATATAAAGACTACGAGAAGCGCGCGCGTAATCTCTCTAGCCCGCAGGCAGCCCAACCATTGCTTCTGAGGCTACTAAATAATAAACAAAAACATATTTGCGTATTTTTTTGATGGGTTTCCTGTGGAAGAGAGCGCGTGCGCAAAATACGCACGGTTGGGTACCCTGTGCATAAAAATGTAAATATATGCACTCTCAAAGCACAGGAAGCCCAACATAAGATGTATTGCGCGCGCTGAACCACAGGAAACCCATCAAAAAAAGTCCTCAGAAGCAATAGTTGGGATGCCTATGTCTAGCCCAGCTCTTCTCTTCTGCTCTTTGCCGCGCGCGTAGATAAAATTGGGTCCAGTTCGGGATCCCTCGAAAATAAGAACGGGTGCATAGGAGACTAGTTCTGGACTAGATAGTTTGTCGATGTGAGTGGTATTGATTTAGGTTCGCAAAGAATTGTGGTGAAATGGACAGCGTCCATCTTTTTCTGTATGAGTTTTACTTGTGAGTTTTGAGACGCTTACCTGTCCACCTATTTTATCCATTTCTGCAGTAATAGCCGAGAGTAAAGAGCTTTTACCAGACCCGACTGTACCTATCACACCAACTAACTGACCCTGTAGATACACAATAATATAACGTTTCAGAAATCTGAAGAGGATTTACAATGTCTGCTTCTGATGGTAATATTTTCAGAACATTTGGCACAGCCTCCTAGTCGCTAATGATACTCAATACATGATTGTAAACAGCCTAACTGTTGGGCAGTCTCTATCTCTCTTCTTCTGTGCTTTGTAAAGCGCATTTGATTATATTCACATAGAAAAGTGCGCTACATAATGATAATCCTTTCCTTTCCAGCACGGCAGAGCACGGCAGAGCACGGCAGAGCACGGCAGAGCACGGCAGAGCACGGCAGAGCACGGCAGAGCACGGCAGAGCACGGCAGAGCACGGCAGAGCACGGCAGAGCACGGCAGAGCACGGCAGAGCACGGCAGAGCACGGCAGAGCACGGCAGAGCACGGCAGAGCACGGCAGAGCACGGCAGAGCACGGCAGAGCACGGCAGAGCACGGCAGAGCACGGCAGACTACTTCATGTACATGTACCTTTTGTAGTACGATATTGATGTCAGACAAACATCCTACTGAGTCTGACGTACGGCAGTCATTACTTGAACCAACTTTTTGCTCATCTTCGTCACACTTTTCTTTGTTTCTCCAAGTGAACTGACCATGAACAATTCTGATATCTGAAAGATATTCAATTTATATTTACAGTCATTCTATAATAATTATTGTATAAATATATTGCGTTTTATATCATAGATTCTTGATAGAACTAATCATATCATAAAACATGTTACCAAGTGTGACGTCACTTTACCAAGTGTGACGTCACTTGGTTTGCAAACAATCGGGTTTCATTGAAATCATTGCAAATATCGCTCTTTTAGCGATAGAAAACGAAAAGAACAACAAACTAAAAGTGCATACATAGTACTTCAAATGCCAAACATTTTGTACGTTTTAGAACTCGTTTATGTTGTCGTTTTATTGGTTGGACACAAGTATTTCAAACAATATTCGAGTTAATTTTGAGGCTTGTCACGCAAACAAAGAGACGTCATATCAGCCGATGTGTTTTTCGAAATCAGAGTCGTTTTCGTATGAGTTGGAAACCTACGATACCGTGACACTCAAATGGTTTCTTTTCTGAACCAATCAAAAAGCGTGCAGATGCATCTCATCCAATCAAACTCTTTCAATACGGCATGGCACGGTAACTTTCCCACTCATACGAAAACGCCTCTATCTTTCAAAGCAGTCGTCTTGACCCCTTTAAGTCTAATCACTTGTCTGGTGATGCCCTGAGACCTTGTCCTTAGAAGCCAGCAACTGGCAAACTCCACCGACTCCCAACCTTTACATATTTATTTGGGATTTTTTGGAGCACTTACTTCAGATGTTACCAAAACCACCCCTTGGCCAACTCGTGAATTACCCCTCCCCCAAAGTCGTGAGCCTTCGATATACTGCAGCGGGAATGTAATAAAGCCTTAGGTTTACAGTGAGTGAGTGATACCAAAATTGTCCCCAATGTCATCCCTATAACTCGTGGATTACCACCCCCCCCCAAAGTTGTGAGCCTTCGATATACTTCAGCGGGAATGTAATAAAAGTTTAGGTTTACAGTGAGTGATCCCAAAATTGTCCCCAATGTCATCCCTATAACTCGTGGATTACCACTCCCTCCCCCTAAGGCCTGAGCCTGCGATATACTTCAGCGGGAATGTAATGAAAGTTTACAGCCAAGTAAGTAGCCCAAAATGCGTCATGCCTATACTTCAGCGGTGAACAGTACTTCAGCGGGAATGTAATGAAAGTTTACAGCCAAGTAAGTAAGTGATACCAAAATTGTCCCCAATGTCGTGGATCCCCTATAATACAGTCGGGAATGGATGAAAGTTTACAGCCAAGTAAGTAAGTGATACCAAAATCCCCAAAGTTAACTCGTGGAGCCTCCCTCGATAAGGCGTGAGCCTACTTCAGCGGGAATGTAATGAAAGTTTACAGCCAAGTGAGTGAGTGATACCAAAATTGTCCCCAATGTCATGCCATTCGTGGATTACATAATCCTCGAGTTAAAAGGAAAATCAGTCTGGGCTAAAGGCCACCAATACCTGTCTGTCTTTTATCTTCCGTGTTCATATCAGAGTAAAAAGCTGCTAGATCGAGGTCTTCCACTCCAAGGAATGCCTGCAGTCTTTGAACAGATACCCAAGCTTCTATCAACCCATTCAAGACCCAGGGAAACGCATTGAGAGGAGATATTAGCATGTTGAACAGAGCAACACTTGTGAAGACCTAAAAGTAATACAATGAAAATGTCACAATTTCCTGGTCGGTCTTAGAGAGGTGTCTGTGTTAGAGGGGTGTCAGGGAAGTGTTTGTCTTAGAGAGGTGCCTACTCTAGAGGTGTCTGCCTTAGAGAGGTGTCTGTGTTAGAGGGGTGTCAGGGAAGTGTTTGTCTTAGAGAGGTGCCTACTCTAGAGGTGTCTGTGTTAGAGGGGTGTCAGGGAAGTGTTTGTCTTAGAGAGGTGCCTACTCTAGAGGTGTCTGCCTTAGAGGGTGTCTGTGTTAGAGGGGTGTCAGGGAGAGTGTGCCTACTCTAGAGGTGTGCTGCCTTAGAGAGGTGTCTGTGTTAGAGGGGTGTCAGGGAAGTGTTTGTCTTAGAGAGGTGCCTACTCTAGAGGTGTCTGTGTTAGAGAGGTGTCAGGGAAGTGTTTGTCTCAGAGAGGTGCCTACTTAGAGAGGTGCCTGCCTTAGAGAGGTGTCTGTGTTAGAGGGGTGTCAGGGAAGTGTTTGTCTTAGAGAGGTGCCTACTCTAGAGGTGTCTGCCTTAGAGAGGTGTCTGTGTTAAGAGTTTGTCTCAGGGAAGGTGTTTACTCTAGAGGTGCCTACTCTAGAGAGGTGTCTGTGTTAGAGGGGTGTCAGGGAAGTGTTTGTCTTAGAGAGGTGCCTACTCTAGAGGTGTCTGTGTTAGAGGGGTGTCAGGGAAGTGTTTGTCTTAGAGAGGTGCCTACTCTAGAGGTGTCTGCCTTAGAGAGGTGTCTGTGTTAGAGGGGTGTCAGGGAAGTGTTTGTCTTAGAGAGGTGCCTACTCTAGAGGTGTCTGTGTTAGAGGGGTGTCAGGGAAGTGTTTGTCTTAGAGAGGTGCCTACTCTAGAGGTGTCTGCCTTAGAGAGGTGTCTGTGTTAGAGGGGTGTCAGGGAAGTGTTTGTCTTAGAGAGGTGCCTACTCTAGAGGTGTCTGTGTTAGAGGGGTGTCAGGGAAGTGTTTGTCTTAGAGAGGTGCCTACTCTAGAGGTGTCTGCCTTAGAGAGGTGTCTGTGTTAGAGGGGTGTCAGGGAAGTGTTTGTCTTAGAGAGGTGCCTACTCTAGAGGTGTCTGTGTTAGAGGGGTGTCAGGGAAGTGTTTGTCTTAGAGAGGTGCCTACTCTAGAGGTGTCTGCCTTAGAGAGGTGTCTGTGTTAGAGGGGTGTCAGGGAAGTGTTTGTCTTAGAGAGGTGCCTACTCTAGAGGTGTCTGTGTTAGAGGGGTGTCAGGGAAGTGTTTGTCTTAGAGAGGTGCCTACTCTAGAGGTGTCTGCCTTAGAGAGGTGTCTGTGTTAGAGGGGTGTCAGGGAAGTGTTTGTCTTAGAGAGGTGCCTACTCTAGAGGTGTCTGCCTTAGAGAGGTGTCTGTGTTAGAGGGGTGTCAGGGAAGTGTTTGTCTTAGAGAGGTGCCTACTCTAGAGGTGTCTGCCTTAGAGAGGTGTCTATGTTAGAGGGGTGTCAGGGAAGTGTTTGTCTTAGAGAGGTGCCTACTCTAGAGGTGTCTCTAGAGGTATCTGTGTTAGAGGGGTGTCAGGGAAGTGTTTGTCTTAGAGAGGTGCCTACTCTAGAGGTGTCTGCCTTAGAGAGGTGTCTGTGTTAGAGGGGTGTCAGGGAAGTGTTTGTCTTAGAGAGGTGCCTACTCTAGAGGTATCTGCCTTAGAGAGGTGTCTGTTTGTTTAGAGAGGTGCCTACTCTAGAGCCTTTGAGAGAGAGGTGTCTGTGTTAGAGAGGTGTCTGCCTTAGGGAAGTGTTTGTAGAGAAATGTGCCTAGAGGTGTCTGCCTAGAGGTGTCTGTGTTAGAGGGGTGTCAGGGAAGTGTTTGTCTTAGAGAGGTGCCTACTCTAGAGGTGTCTGCCTTAGAGAGGTGTCTATGTTAGAGGGGTGTCAGGGAAGTGTTTGTCTTAGAGAGGTGCCTACTCTAGAGGTATCTGTGTTAGAGGGGTGTCAGGGAGGAAGTGTTTGTCTTAGAGAGGTGCCTACTCTAGAGGTGTCTGCCTTAGAGAGGTGTCTGTGTTAGAGGGGTGTCAGGGAAGTGTTTGTCTTAGAGAGGTGCCTACTCTAGAGGTATCTGCCTTAGAGAGGTGTCTGTGTTAGAGGGGTATCTGCCTTTGAGAGGTGTCTTGCTTAGAGAGGTGTCTGCCTTAGGGAAGTGTTTGTATTAGAAATGTGCCTGCTCTAGAGGTGTCTGTGTTAGAGGGGTGTCTGCCTTTGATAGGTGTCTGTGTTAGAGGGGTGTCTGCCTTTGATAGGTGTCTGTGTTAGAGGGGTGTCTGCCTTTGATAGGTGTCTGTGTTAGAGGGGTGTCTGCCTTTGATAGGTGTCTGTGTTAGAGGGGTGTCTGCCTTTGATAGGTGTCTTGCTTAGAGAGGTGTCTAGCTGCCTTAGAGAAGTGTTTGTCTTAGAGAGGTGCCTACTCTAGAGGTGTCTGCCTTAGAGAGGTGTCTGTGTTAGAGCACTTAGAGGGGTGTCTGCCTTTGAGAGGTGTCTTGTTTGGTGTCTGCCTTAGAGAAGTGTTTGTATTAGAAAGGTGCCTGCTCTAAAGGTGTCTGCCTTAGAGAGGTGTCTGTGTTAGAGAGGTGTCTGCCTTTGAGAGGTGTCTGCCTTTGAGAGGTGTCTGTGTTAGAGAGGTGTCTGTCTTTGAGAGGTGTCTTGCTTAGAGAGGTGTCTGCCTTAGAGAAGTGTTTGTATTAGAAAGGTGCCTGCTCTAGAGGTGTCTGTCTTAGAGAGGTGTCTGTGTTAGAGGGGTGTCTGCCTTTGAGAGGTATCTTGCTTAGAGAGGTACCTGCTCTACAGGTGTCTGGCTTCAAGAGGTGTCTGCCTTCACGAGGTGTCTGCCTTCACTGAAGAGGTGTCTGCCTTCAAGAGATGTCTGCCTTCGAGAGGTGTCTGCCTTTAAGAGGCGTTTGTCTTCGAGGTGTCTGCCTTTGAGAGGTGTCTGCCTTCAAGAGGTGTCTGCCTTCAAGAGATGTCTGCCTTCAAGAAGTGTCTGCCTTTAAGAGGCGTTTGTCTTCGAGGTGTCTGCCTTTGAGAGGTGTCTGCCTTCAAGAGGTGTCTGCCTTCAAGAGAGGTGCCTGCCTTAGAGATGTGTTTGTCTTAGTGAGGTACCTGCTCTAAAGGTGTCTGGCTTCAAGAAGTGTGTGCCTTCACGAGGTGTCTGCCTTCAAGAGGTGTCTGCTTTCAAGAGATGTCTGCCTTCAAGAGATGTCTGCCTTCGAGAGGTGTCTGCCTTCAAGAGGTGTCTGCCTTCAAGAGATGTCTGCCTTCGAGAGGTGTCTACCTTCAAGAAGTGTCTGCCTTTAAGAGGTGTTTGTCTTTGAGAGGTGTCTGCCTTAGAGAGGTGTCTGCGTTAGAGAGGTGCCCATACATGTACAAAATGTTGATATTCACCTTTGCAGCAGTAAGTGTGTTCCCCATAAGTGCGTAAGTTGCAAAGGTCAGGATGGATATAATGACAGGCGTGGTAGCCCAGAAGTACACACACCATGCATCCAAGTACTTACGACCCTTCAGACTTTTTAGCTCATCTGATCTGATTAGCAATAGCAGGAACAAACTCAAATTTCATTCCATTCTATTTTATTGTATGTATTCAGCAATAGACCAAGAAATGTTGTCGCCTAAGGCATCTTGTTATTTTTGTTGATACAATTTCCATCCCAGACAAATATTGCAACTTTTTGTGTGTACATGCAACAGATGCATAACTCTCCAACTTTTGTCTGTTATCCACAGTAGTAATATTTTATATCTCATCTAAAATTTTGTCGCAGACAATGATAAATAATTATTATTGTGTCTTGCATTAAAGTTTCCTTGTCCTGACAGGATAAATACAGCCAAATATATAATGAAAGTACCTTATTTCATTGATTCTCCTTTCAAAGTTTCTCTCCCATGCATAGAACTTGATGACTCTGATTCCATATAAGACCTCATTCATCATCTGATGAACACAAAGCAAAATGCTTCAGAATAGAGTACTAAATAAACAATAGAAAACAATAGAGTACATGCAATAGTTACTATTTAGTACTAAATAGTGATATTTCTATTGTTTTCTATTGTTTATATAGTGCAATTTGGTACAGTTTCAGTGTTTGTACTCTGACATGAGAGCTACTGTAGTACAGCATTTATTATGTTTGCAAGTTGAGAGCTAAAAATGTAAGAAATATAGAACATGCAAGCACAGTGCAGTCAGGCTTACTTTAACTCTACTGTCTTTCTGCATCATCATGTCTTTACTGAGAGCCTGAATCTTTATTGCAAGCCATCGATTGATTGGAATGACAACAATGGCAAAGCCAAGTCCAGCAAGAAATGCCAAGCCAACCTAATATAATACAATGAGCAAGGAACAAAATGGATAGATTTTATGGATAGATTTTAATTAACATTACTTTACAGCATATAGGCTGGATTGCAATGTTGGTAAGGATTGATCTAAATGTAAATGCTGTGAGGTATTAACCCATTCGCTCCTGAGCTATTTTGAGTTTTTTAGCGATTTTCTGGACCTAATCACGTCGTAGGAAATTTCGATTCCATATAAGGGGTTTCCATGGAAATCTTGACAGTTCTGAATGCCTGTGGGCTCGCGTCTTCACGTGTGCTGCCTTTCTTCTTGGGAGCTCGTAGGGGCTAGTAGTGATTACTACTCGAAGAGGCCAATTTTGCATTTTTAGAGTGTTTATAGCCATTATTTTCACTGCTAAAAACCCCGCGAAATACAAGCGGGCGCGATTAATGAGGCTGCTCTCGCTTGGGAATTCTCTGTTTTGGATACTTCACATCGCCACGTCCCCTTACCCGCGTATTTAAGGACTGCAATCCCTAATTTCGGGGCATTTTCACGAGTACTCCATCGGGCAACACTCAAAACTACTTTCTTTGGTTGTTCCTGGCGTCGCCGAAGCCTATTTTTCGAAGATATGGCTGCTCCTCAGAACCCCAATCCTCAAGACTTAGCAGGTCTACAACAAGCACAGAACGTTCCTGCAGTTCCTGTACCTCAAGCCGCTGCACCGGCTCCAGTTGCTGTACCTCAAGCCGCTGCACCGGCTCCAGTTGCTGTACCTCAAGCCGCTGCACTTCCAGTTGCTGTACCTCAAGCCGCTGCACTTCCAGTTGCTGTACCTCAAGCCGCTGCACCGGCTCCAGTTGCTGTACCTCAAGCCGCTGCACCGGCTCCAGTTGCTGTACCTCAAGCCGCTGCACCGGCTCCAGTTGCTGTACCTCAAGCCGGTGATATTCAACCAGAACCAGTCAATAACCTGAATGAGGTACTTATCTTTCTTGCTCGTTCATTCGTTAGTTAATCCTTGCCCTTTCGCGTCGCTTCTTAGTAGTAGTAATACTTAGTAGCAGTAGTAGTAATAGTAGTGTATGTTATCTATCTACGCGCGTCTCACACAGTTAGCATATATTAACTGTTTTGCGAACGTTACTTAGGCTTTATCTCGTCATTTTGGCTTCGGGGTCTGAGTCCTTTAGTTTTATTGTTGTTGTTTTGTTGTTGTTTTTTTCCCCGTTGTCTTTCGTCGCTATACGTATTTTCGGGGCCGTACTTTCTTTAGCGTTCTTGCATTTTTGCTTAGTTTAGCATTTTGTGGCGTCCCTTTATTCCTCCGGGAAATACCGTTTCTCAGTTTGCTTCCTTCGTTAGCGCCCTTTTTCTTCCCTTTGTTAGTAGTCATCCGCCCCCTTTTGTTTCGCTTAATTACTTTTTTACTTTTGGGATACCTTTGTCCTACATATTAGCGTCTTTTTGTACGTATGTCGTCTGTCAGTTTTCGGTCAGTAAACTTTGTGTCGGCTAGTTCTGGTATGCTGTAGGCATCACTGCCTCCTCTGCAGTACTAGGGGAAGTTTTCTATATTATTTATTTATTTATTTAGTTTTTAATTTATAGGAATTATGTTGTTTTTAGGTATTTTTAGTACTTGTGATTGTAAAGCGTATTTGAGCTGGCCTGTGAATTTCTACGCTATATAAAATATAAAATAATAATAATTAAATTTTTTTTAAAAACTATTATTATTTATTTATTTATTTTCTTTCCTATCGATTTATCTTTTAATTTTATTTATTTATCTATCTATCTATCTATCTATCTATCTATCTATCTATCTATCTATCTATCTATCTATCTATCTATCTGTCTGTCTGTCTGTCTGTCTGTCTGTCTGTCTGTCTGTCTGTCTGTCTGTCTGTCTGTCTGTCTGTCTGTCTGTCTGTCTGTCTGTCTGTCTGTCTGTCTGTCTGTCTGTCTGTCTGTCTGTCTGTCTGTCTGTCTGTCTGTCTGTCTGTCTGTCTGTCTGTCTGTCTGTCTGTCTGTCTGTCTGTCTGTCTGTCTGTCTGTCTGTCTATCTACTTGACGCCGTGTGTCGGCAGCCGTGTGTCGGCAGAGACGCCGTGTGTCGGCAGCCGTGTGTCGGCAGCCGTGTCTCGGCAGAGACGCCGTGTGTCGATCGGCAGAGACATTTCCATACCGAAGGGGAGAGAATAGCACCGTGTGCAGGGAGGTTGGCAAGGCTATGTGCCGGTGTTACCGGGCCGGAGCTAGTTAGAAAAAAGGGACTAGTTGCGCGTGCGCTGAGTTAAAATGGAATAACCGCAGATCGGAAAAAGCGACCGAGCTAGGAGTCAGCCTTGTCGTCCGCGTAAATTTGACTAGATTTATTTCCCAAACGGAAGTCAGGTAACGCTAACTACTCACATGTCCTGAATATTTACTGGCAATTAGTTGACATCTCGTGCGAGGATGCGATTATGCAGCGAATGGCCTAGCTTTTAAGCTGCTTATTAACGGGGGTATTATGTTCCTTTTAGCTTGATGATCTGAAAAAAGAAGTAGCTGCATTGCGTCAACTTCAAGACTCTGGATCCGTTGACAGCTCCCTTCGTCATTTAAGGGAGCTTTTGTCCCGCCCACAGGCTTTATTTGATCCGCATGCCACTGTAGCGGCCTTAGAACACCTGGTGGATGTTTCCAGAGAGAAAGCGTGCAATGATGCCTCCCGGTACGCCATCATATTGTGGCAAACCCGCTCTTTGCTGGCCAGTCCTTCCTTGCAGCCGCTGCTGCTGAAGTTGCTGGGAGCACAGGAGGAGGTGGCAATCTCGAAGGAGATTCAAAAAGCGCTAAAATCCTGTGCACCCCCCTGGATTCCGCGTCTCCAAGATGCATGCAAGGAGCCAGGCTGCCCCTTACTGGCGTGGTCAGCAGCGTGGCGGACCCACATGCTACAATTGCGGCCGTAAAGGCCATATAGCCAGGAATTGCAGCAGGAATAAACAGGAGCGTAATTAGTCAGACCAAAAAGTTGTAATTAAGGTGCAATCGTTCTCTTCCTAGGTCTGTGTTGTTGTTTTTTTCATACGGATTAATACTGAGTTACTACTGAGTGAGCACGATAAAGTATCTATTGTCTTTGGTCCTTATATTTTTGATTGTAGCGTGCTACTTATTATCATGTCATCCAGTAGGTACGACATGCAATAAACTTGTTTGTGTGAGACTCGTTTCTTTTGTCCCTTGATTCCATTTATAATTCCTCGTTCATTTCCCACTTCTTAGCCGTGACCAGAAGGGTAAACTAAATACCAACCCTATAACTTGCCTTCGGGCGGGTTCCTGGTCCGGCTTGGCTAGTGGGGAGTTTCCTTTCTAGTGCCCTCTCCCATATAGGATCCCATCCTAATTTACCTTCCCTCTTCTTCCTAGATTTCGACTAAAGATTTTTCAGATTTTTGTGAGGATGCCTCGCATCACTTCAGAGTGAGGGAAGATTGGTGCAACTGGGAGGGCAACCCCACTAGCTGGGCCGGACCACTCCCGTCCGTCTCCATGGTGGCAAATGGCCAAACCCACGCCTCAGTCCACATGCTTCGTTTTCGAGACCCACTCGTTTATCGCGGGGAATCTCAGCTCTTGCCTGCCACAGTGGCGCCATGTTCTGCAACACTACCCCAAGAAGGACGAGATCCTTTCTTTTATTTCAGACGGTGTCGACGTGTCCGAGTTTTTTGCCCCTTTTGATGGGTTATTCCAAGGCAAGAGGTACTGTTTTGACACTCCTCCCAAGATGATATTCCCCAACTCGTCTTCGTGTGGAGCATTCTCAGACTTTATTTCCCATACCATCATGGAGAGGGTATCCAATGGTTCCCTTCGTATCGTGGGAAGAGTTGGAGCTTGACGCCCTCCACATTTAGTTATGCCCATCACAATCGAATCGTCTAAACCTCGTATGTGCCATGACGAACGCTTCCTTAATTGTTGGATTAAAGACTGTCCGTTCACACTCGATTATATCACGGATCTTATCCGTTACGTGGACCCAGGCCATTTCCAGACTACTTTTGATGATAAGAGTGGTTACGATCACGTGCGCCTCCACCCTCGCAGTTTTACCTTCTTCGGCGTTCAATGGTTGGATTGGTATTTCACTTTCACTACTATTCCCTTTGGCTGGAAGGCAAGCGCCTATGTGTATCACAACATTGGGTTGGCTGCCACCCACTTCATAAGATCCCTGGGTGTACCCTGTTCCCAGTACATCGACGACCGTCACGTTGGACAACTACGCCTCCCCTACGGCCTCTTCAATACATCTTTATCCAGCCGTCAGCTCGCAGAGATGGCAGCCTTCATCGCCTGCTCCACTCTTATTTCGCTAGGATACTTCATTGGTCTTAAGAAAAGCTCCCTGGAGGCGACCACCGCGGTTCGGTTTCTGGGGTACATTTGTGATTCAGAGCGTCAGGCTTTCATCTTGCCTCAAGACAAGCGTGTTAAATTCGCTACACTACGTGAATCCATCTTGAAGCACAAATCGGTGTCTTTGAAAAACCTACAGAAGTTTGCTGGCAAGACTACATCATTTTCCTTACTAGTTCCTGCAGCCAAACTTTTCACGAATGCTGTCTACAAAGCTATCTCTAGCGCAAGTCGTTCCTCATCAAGCAAAATTTCCCTTTCACTTCCTCTCCGCCAAGAGATCCTCCATTGGCGTTTTCTTGACACGTGGGAACAGTTCTTGCCTTGGAGATCAGAGTATCACTATCAAGTTCAGTTATTTTCAGATGCCTCTAATTACGGTTGGGGTGGCTGCTTGTTTCAACGTGGACAACCTACCCTCCAGACTCGTGGTTACTGGGATGCCAACGAGCGTAAGTTTCCGATTGCTACAAAGGAAACCCTAGCCCTTGTGCGCACCCTCGAGAACCTCGTCAATAACTGTCGTGACACCCGAGTTGATGTGCAGGTGGACAATAGGGTACTCGTGTCAAGCTGGGACAAGCAAGTCTCCAAATGTCCCGCCATCTCTGATGCTATGAAGTCTCTCTTCCAGTTCTGTGCATCCAGGAACCTTGGTTTATCCCTGTCTTACGTGCCTTCTAGGAACAACCCTGCTGACAGTCCATCCCGTGTCCTCTCCGATCTCGATGCTAAGCTAAGTGACCCATCTTGGAAACTGATTGATCAAACTTTTGGACCCCACACTATCGATCTGATGGCTCTGCCATCTAATGTTCGCCACGACCCATCCGGGCGCCCTCTACGGTTTTTCTCTCCTTTCCCATGCCGTCAGTCGTCGGGAACAAACGTGTTTTCTCAATTCCTAGCTCCCTACGAAAACGCATTCGTCTTCCCTCCTTTTATCCTGGTGGGCCCACTGTTGAGATTCCTGCTCCCCCAAGACTGTTCCTTTTCCATCGTCGTACCGGAGCTCTGTCCAAGGAAATATTGGTGGCCCGTGCTTCAACGAAGAGCTGTTGCTTCCTTCAAGCTTGGTTCCAAGGGCGACAAGTCGGTCATTCTGTTTCCATCCAAGTCGGGTCCAGATCCGTGGGAGCCCCGCCCTCTTCAATGGGACCTCTGGCTGTTCAGGATTATCCCCTCTAAGTGACACTGTTTGTTCTATTTGTAACAATATTTAGATCACGCAATATCATAACTAAGAAGAGATTCATGTCAAGTACTATATTTCTCCTTCTATATTGTTTGATACTCATGTATTTTTTGTTATTAAATTCCTTCTTAGACTCTCTAGTGTCCTCCTTTAATGTGTGTCCAACTCACATTCCCTCTTTCCGTCTATCTTCATCAGCCTCTCGTTGAGACTCCTAGACTTTGGTGTCCGGCAGTGCGTTGCCCAGATTGCTCGTATCCCAACGATGCACATTTCTCCTTTTGTCAACAATGTGGTTACAAGCGCCAACGCATCCACACAGAGTCCACTCCCCCTAAGATAGATGTCGACCTGTCGCAATTAGACCAGCGCTTAGACGCCTTGGGTTCGGTTCGGGAGAGTAAACCCTATCAGAAGCAGAAAAGTAGTCTTCAGAAAGAACTGCAACATTTTTTATTCTCGCTCCCAACAGCCAAATCCCTGTTTTCCGCCGCGCCCCGGGACATTGCTACAGCGGTCGACAAAAGTCCACGAACACTTAGCTCTACAGTGACCCCCTTTCCCCCAAGGAGGTGGGGGTAGGGGTGTTCGCGATACTTTTGTCGACCGCTGTAGGTTTCTAGTCTGGAAAGATAAAGGTGGAAAGACAAAAGTCCACACCCCTGCGTGCAGACACTTTGGTTACTCTAAGAAAACTTCTTGTCCTTGTCCTACCAGACTAGCAGCAGGAACTGTCGACAGCATAATAGGGAAACTACGCTCCGTTTTCTGTGAAGCTGGCCGTGATGGGGAGTGGAACAACCTTCTGGGTGTGGGCAACCCGGCTACGCACCACAGCGTCAAATCATATCTCCTCCTTATCCGAGAAGAACAAGCCCAAGCTAGAATCATCCCTAGACAAGCTGTCCCATTTTTCTTTGACAAGCTGACGAAGTTATGCACCCATCTCAGAACACTGGTATTCGCCCCCAACTCTAATCCTAGCCAACGTTACATCTTCGCTCGAGATCTTGCTTTCTTTTGCCTTGAGTTCTACTCCGGTGACAGAGCATCAGACTTAGGGAGAGTATTAACCAAAGAAGTCACTTCACTCCCCAACCAGGAAGGCCTCTTATTTCGCCACACATTTGGCAAAACCTTGCGAGGGGGACCCTCTAACACCTTTATGATTAAGAGATGCCAGAACCGTACCATCTGCCCGGTTGCCAACCTAGAACTCTATGTTAAACTCTGCGATTTAATGTCGGTCAACCCGAGAGATGGTTACCTATTCAGGTCACTTAATAGCAAAGGCGAGGTTTCAACATCCCCATTCACTGGTTCCACGGTCGCCAATAGATTATCTCGCCATCTTAAGGATCTGAATATCGACAGCGGGGAGACTATGCACAGCTTTCGCAGTGGATGTGCCATCACATTATCCCTCCTGGGCGTTTCCTCTGACGACGTTGCGAGACATATAGGCTGGCGCTCTTCTGAAATGCCAGAATATTACTCCCAGATCGGGAATTATGAACACCAATCGTGTGGCCACGACCTTAGCCGATAGCACTATGGCCACATCACAAGGCAACGCACCTGAAGCAGCTACTACTGCCAGAATTTTCTGCGCCAATAACGACCTCGGAAATCTTTCTCTCGCCTTCCCTTGAGCGTGTTTGCTCCATTACGTTTTGATTAAAATCATGGATTCTGTAATAAACCCTCTTCTGAGTTTTGGGAGGAAACCTCTTTTTACACCCGTGCCCATGTATCCATTTACGTCCCTTTTGAACTGGGAGAACGACACTAGCTATTCTAGCGAGTAAGCGGAGGTAAAATCTCGTCCTCCCATAACTTAATCAAGCCGAGACAATGAGCGGGGGAAGTTAACAGTGAAAATGGTTCACTATTTTCACTGCTAAAAACCCCGCGAAATACAAGCGGGCGCGATTAATGAGGCTGCTCTCGCTTGGGAATTCTCTGTTTTGGATACTTCACATCGCCACGTCCCCTTACCCGCGTATTTAAGGACTGCAATCCCTAATTTCGGGGCATTTTCACGAGTACTCCATCGGGCAATACTAAAAACTACTTTCGACCCACCCCCCTCCCCTTCGGCGACGCCTAATCTCTATCGGTCGCAATCCACTTCGCATTCGGCTCATTGCCTCGGTAAAATCTCGTCCTCCCATAACTTAATCAAGCCGAGACAATGAGCGGGGGAAGTTAACAGTGAAAATGGTTCACTATTCACCACAGAAGCCCCCAGGACAGCATCATTAAGCTTGACTGGTGTGGTAGAGACCGTTCTCCTGGAAGAACTCAGGAGGAAGATACGAATTCACGAACACATTTCGGCAGCTCGTTGAGATTTTCCAAAATGGCGGACTCAAAGTGAAATCGTCTCTCTGGTCTTTCTGTGGTGGATTCCAGGGCCTACAAAGGCATTTTTGGCGACTTTGAACTTGAAAAGAATGCAACCGGTGCAATATTTTGCCTGTAGGACCGAGTGGCTCGACACTCTATATATTCTTAAAAAACGGAAATGGCGGGAGGATTTCTGTCGAAAATTCCCGGATGTTCCCGGCATCCTTTTCGGGCGTGCAGAAGGAAAACACGTGTTAGCGAAAGTGGTCCTAAGGAAATGGCTATTGTTCGGCGAGTTAAGGAAGAAGAGAGAGGGAAAAATTCACGAATATATCAAGAAGAGAGATGGAAGTTTGCTGAGAAAGTGGCGTTTTGTTTCGCAAGGATGTATTTTGGAAGAAAATCCAAGTCAAATGTCGTTCATTTTCGAGGTGTAAAATTGCGTCAAAAACACGCATTTTTGATTTTTATGGCAAACAAATTGAACTAATGCCCAGAAATCGGACCTGTAAGTCAGTTTACTTGAGGTTAAAATATGAAGAGTTATCTAGTTGTCACTAATAACTGGCCATGAGATTGATGTTACGAAAATTCAGAAAGTTAGAATTTTTCAAAGCAGTATCGATGTTTACGGCCGGTTTCGGCCGGTGTAGGAGTCAATGGGTTAAAGAAGAGTTTGCAGGAGGGATTATATCAAGAGGGAGAAAAAAAGCGAAGAAACTTGGCTGGAAGTTCCTTCCTTTTCAAAATATTTTCCCTCTTACGCTGTAATCTTTCCCATACAGGCTAACAATTTGTATTACAAGCTGAAAAACAAACAAAAACAAATGGAACTGGCTAACATCACAACCTACATGTATTTTCACTTGTAATAACACATCCTTGTCACCAAATTACTGTATCTTTCTGTATCTGGCACATGTAGCCACAAGCTAAGATGAACTTCCTTGCGTTTGTTTGAATGACATAACAGGGGCAGATCCAGAGATTTTTCAAAGGGGGGATGCGTTGAGGTTGGACATAGGTTTTAGCCAAATTTTATGTAAATATTTTTTTTGGCAAAAAAAGGTATTTGTATTTCCAAAAGGGGTGGTGTGCGCCTCTTTCGCCCCACCCTAAATCCGCCACTGCATAATATACAACAATGTACACAACTGATTTCACCAAAATGAAGAATGGTATTTAACCTACTACATACCTGTTGGTGTAACAAATAGAGTGAGACTGCAACTTGGAAAGGAAGACTCCAGAATTGATGAAAACTTGGGCAGAAATTCACAACTCTGTCAGTATCTGTACTCATGAAGTTTACAACCTGTTTTGAGGTGAAGAAAAGTAATGAATTATAATTATTTATTTATTATTAATTAATACTGTACATATTGTATTTATAAGTACAATTTAAAATGCATTAAGCAATACAAAATACAGTCGAAGCTCTCCTTGCGACCACACTCTTGTTTCCAAGCAACCAGCTTTGTAGCTATGACCACCTTTACGAAACCCCATTTGTATTGTAACCCAAAGTATGTATTTAAAAGCTCTCGTAAGCGACCGC